>RCUC01159466.1:0-51150 GCA_003697995.1 Taxidea taxus jeffersonii
TTTTTTTTTTTAAGTTTGTATTTTAATTCCAGTTGGTCCACAATATAGGGATTCTATACTTCCATACAATACCCAATACTCATCACAAGTGCATTCGTTAATCTCCGTTATCTACTTAACCCATACCTCTAACCCTAAAGTTACCCCTCTGGAGAGGTTTCTGAACTGAAGACACATACCCTCACACTGTTCCTAACCCTAACCATTATTTTGGCCCTAAACTAAATCCCAATTCTAGATCAGAGGGGGGAAAATGTGGTATACATATAGAATGGAATATTACCCAGCCATCTAAAAGAATGAAATCTTGCCATTTTAAACAACATGGATGGAGCTAAAGAGTATCATGCAAAGCGAAATAAGTCAGAGAAAGAAAATTTCATATGAACATGCAGGATTTTTCTGATTATATATAGAAACTATGAACAGAAAGGAGTCATCTAGATGACTCAAAGTAATCTGAGCAGATGATGGCTTCATTTATGAAGGTAAAGGACACAGAAAGAGGATTAGTGTTATATGGTAAAGTAATAAATTCAATGTTGAGCCTGCTGATTTTAAAGGACCTGTGATACCTCTTGTAGGAATGTCCAGCAAGCTGCTCTATATGTGGTTCTTGAACCAGAGAGTAATGACCTCAGATTTAGATTTGGGAGCCATTAGCAGAGCAAGGGGAGTTGAAATAATAGTATAAGGTGAAGTTACCCATAAATCTGTATGAGGTATGTAGAATGAAAAGAGCAGAGTCTATATTCTAATGGAGAAGAAATAAATTAGACCTGTAAACTGCTGAAATAAATAAAATAATTACAAACTCTGATGTATTCTAGAAGGAAATAAAGAAGGTATTATACAAGGAACAGTAGAGATCATCTTAGATAGTATAGTTAAGGAAGGTCTTCCTGAGAGGTAGTATTTAAGACCTGAAGGATGAAAAGGGGCCACGTATTGATAGGATCAAAGAGGGCACATATTAAGGCAGAAAAAGCTCATATAAACATTAACTTGACTTGATCTTGACCTGGAGCAAGGGAAATGAGGTGGCCATGAGGCAGTACTCAGCAGGAGCCCAATATAACCCTTCTTTACATCCCAGTACAGGAGATAGGCAGCAAATCATTAATTATGCAACTAAATTGTAACCATAAAGTGACCTAAAGGAGAGGCACCTGGGTGCCTCTGTAAGTTAAGAGTCTTGGTTTTGGCTCAGGTCATGATCTCAGGGTCATGGGATGAGCCTTGTATCAGCTCCAAGCTTGGTATGGGGTCTGCCTGAAATTCTCTCTATCTGCCCCTCCCTGCCCACACACACACACTCAGATAAATAAATAAATCTTTAAGAAAGTGACCTAAAGGGGAGAGCAAACAACAGAGGAGTACTGTCATTTGAGGGCAAAGAGGAATCAGAGCCTGGGAAGGACACTGAGGAGGCCCAGCTTGAGAAGTCTGGTTGAAAACCTGGAGAACAGTACCATAAAGTCTGAGAAAAGAGTACTGTAAGAAAGAAAATACCATCAATAAAATCAGATGAAGCAAAAAGATTAAGATAATGGTAAGATGACGCTCCGTGTCTTGGTTAATATGGAGGTTACCGAAATTGACTAAAATAACCTCATGGGAGGGTTTGGTCAAAAGTCGGATTATGGAAGCAGTAGGGGGAAATAGGCAGTAACAGATTTGAGAGAGTAGACCATTCTCTTAATTACCAGTGTTATGATGAAGGTAAGTGGTAGAACTGCCAAACTTCAAGAGTAAGTGGATTGCATGGAGTCTTGCTCGTTTAAGAGAGAAGATCTGAGGCATATTTCTCTATAGAGGTAGGTAAACTAGTTGTAAGAGAAGTGGGAAAGTGAATAAAAAGCAGAGCAAAGTCCTTTCATAGATGGAAGGAGAAAGCACCCAAAGCAACAAGTGGTACATCAGCAAAATGAAAAGGCAAGCTACGGAGTGGGAGAAAATATTTGCAGACCACATATCCAGTAATGGGTTAAAATTTTAAATATACAAGGAACTCATACAATTCAAGAGCAAAAAACCAATCCAATTAAAAATGGGCAAAAGGTCTGAATAGACATTTTCCCAAAGAAGAATATAAGTGGCCAAAAAGTACATGAAAAGATGCTCGACATTACTAATCATCAAGGAAATGAAAATCAAAACCACAATAGGCTATCATTTCACGTCTATTAGGATGTCTATTATCACAAAGAGAAGAGATAACAAATGCTAGTGAGGATGTGGAGAAAAGGGAATCTTTGCATACTGTTGGTGGGATGTAAACTGGTATAGTCACTATGAAAAATTTATTTTATAAAATATAAATTTTGAAAAATTTAATTTTATGTTTTATTTTTATAAAATATAAATTTCACAGGTTATTATTAGTGGTAAAGTACTTTGAGAATAAATATATATTAATGCTATTAATATTATATTATTAATTTATTAATTAATGATTTAAATTAATTTAAATCTAATATAAATTAAAATCTATATATAAAAATAAACACATTGTTATATAAATTTGATCCAGAAATTCCACTTCGAGGTTCATATCCAAAGGAAATGTAATCAGCATTTTAAAGACATCTCTGCACTCCCCTGTTCACTGCAGCATTATTCACAATAGCAAGACATGGAAACCACCACAAGTGTCAAAAGACAAATGGGTATGCTCAATGTGGAGTATACTTCTCCCTTTGCTTCTTGCCCCACTCTCATGCTCTCTCGCTCTCTCTCTTATCAAATAAATGGGTAAAATCTTAGGGAAAAAAAAGACAAATGGATAAAGAAAATGCGGTATATGCATACAATGGTATATTATTCAGCCATTAAAAAATGAAAATCCTGTTATCTGGGACACCATAGATGAAACTGAGGGCATTACAGTAAGTAAAAGAAGACAGACAGAGAAAAACAAATACTACATATTATCACTTATAAGGGGAATCAAAAAAAAAAAAAAAAAAAAAAAAAACAAAAAAACCCATAGAAACAGAGGGCAGAAAATTGGTTGTCAGGGGCTATGGCAGGGAGATGCAGGAGAAAGAGGAAGAAGTTGGTGAAAGGGCATACATTTTCAGTTTTAAGATGAATATGGTCTGGCGACGTGGATGGAACTAGAGGGTATTATGCTGAGCGAAATAAGCCAATCGGAGAAAGACAACTATCATATGATCTCCCCGATATGAGGAAGTGGAGATGCAACATAGGGGGTTTGGTGGGTAGGAAAAAAATAAATGAAACAAGATGGGATCGGGAGGGAGATAAGCCATAAGAGACTCTTAATCTCACAAAACAAACTGAGGGTTGCTGAGGGGAGGGGAGTCAGGAGAGGGTGGTGGGGTTACAGACATTGGGGAGGGTATATGCTATGGTGAGTGCTGTGAAGTGTGTAAACCTGGCAATTCAAGACCTGTACCCCTGGGGCTAATAACATATTATATGGTTATAAAAAAATAAAAAATTTAAAAAAGATGAATATGGTCTGAGGATTAAATGTACAACATGCCAACTATAGTTGATAACACTGTATCACATCATTGAAATTTGTTAAGAGAATAGAACTTAAATGTCTTCATTTCACACTTCATATACACTATACATACACAAAAAGGTAACTATTTGAAGTGATGGGCATGCTCATTAACTTGATAAGAGTCATCTCACAATGTATATGTATTTTGTACACTGTAAATATCTTACCTTTTTATTTGTTAATCTTTCCTCGGTAAAGCTGGAGGAGGGAAGAACCAGGGTAATAAACTATTCCTACATATATTACTTTAGTTTCTTATTGATGATGATTATCATATCTTCTGAGTAAATGCTGTGTGTGTATAAAAAAACACTTGCTTCCTCACAGCTTGTATTAGGTTAGATTCTAATAGGCCAAAGATCTAAATGTAAACAATAAAATCATGAAATTCTAGACAAAATACATGGAATAACTGTTTTATCATCTTGGGGGAGGAAAGGTCTATTAACAATGACATAAAACCCAGAACCCATAAATGAAAATGCCAATAAATCAACTACATCAAAAAAAAATCTGCATAGTAGAAACCAAAGTCAAGGGTAAAAGTAAATGATAAATAGGGGACCACAACTTCACTCAGAAGTTTCCTAATATATGAAAAGCTCCTATAGGTCAACAAGAAAAACTGACAGTCCAACAGAAGAAATGGGAAAAGTACTGAACCATTTGGAGAAAATGCCTCTTTTAGGTGTGAAAATACATTCAACCTAATTCATACTAAAAGAAAGCAAATTCAAGAAATTCTGAGAAGCCGGACAAGTTGGGAAAGATCCAATTGTTGAATAATATTGTGTTGGTGAAGTTGTGGAAAGCAAACACGAAGTTAAGGAAATACAAAATGGCAACAGATCTATAGACAACCTTTGGGTAATATTGATCAAAATTACAAATAAACATATTCTTTGGCCCAGAAGTTCCAGCTCTAAAAACTTACCCTCAGTTATATTTTGCATGTGTGAAATGCCGTATGTTCAGACTATTCATTGATGCATATTTGTCAGCAATTAGAAATTAGAAAAATCCCAGGTGGCAATCAATAGGAAACTGGATAAAGAACATCATCCTTCAGTGAAATAACATCTAGTCATAGAAATGAATGAGGAGGCTCCTTATGGGCTCCTGAAACAATGATTTCCAAAATATATTTCTTAGTGCTGAAAGCAAAGGTAGCAAACGGAATGCTGCTATTTGTATAAAATATCCATGCTGCTTGAATATGCACAAGGTATTTCTAGAAGATATCCAAAAAATGATAATAATGATTATCTTGGGGAAGAGAATTGTCTATGGGACAGGGGTAAAAGAAGTACCTTTTGCTTTTCATACCTTTTGAATTTTAAAATATGTAAAGATATTAATTCAAACACTAAATAAGATTTTTTAAAATGCAGTTATAGAACACATTAAGATTATAAATAATTCACAGCTTTTAAAAAGAAATATTCTCTAAGAATGCTTCTAAGAGTCAATCAAGTACAAAAATGCAAGATAGTAAATACTTCCCACCAGTTTTAAATTATTTTTAAAAAATCCTTTGAGCAAAACCATGTATTATAATCATACAAAGTAACTTAGCTGTGACCCTGATATCATGGCAATGTCTAAAATATTTTGTCAGGCTAGTGAGGTTTTCCCGTTGAATATACAGCACAATGTTGCAAAATAGTATTAGTAAGCAAGAATTCTGATTTAAAATAAACAGGTGAGAGGAAAATTAGATAAAATGTATCAGATCTCTTCAGGAACACCATGGGAATATAATTTACATCAGTAAGGTACTTTTCATCTGTGGATATCAAAGGCATGATAAGTGCTATTATTTTACACAATTGACAAAACCTGGAAATGGTAGACAATTACTAATCCTTTGGTTACAGGAATATCAAAAATGCCAAAGTCTGTATCAAGCCCTGTATACTGTCACTTAACAGTATCACTATTTCAGAGTCAGGCTTCCTGACATTCCATCACATTTCCCTCAGAAGACGAGGACTGCTCCTTCAACATTCTTCACTTCTCTTGCACACAATTTTTGAGTTTATGAATCAGGGATTAATCCAAACCTTCCTGAAATTCATCTATTCACTCTCTCTCCCTGAGAGAAGACAAGACTCTTTGCCAACATGTGCTTCAGAAAACTTCTGAGCCTACAGATGTGTCTATCTGTAACCTCTGGATCCTAGACATGCATCTACAGATGTGTCTGTCTGTAACCTCTGGATCCTAGACATGCATCTACAGCAGGACTTAATGAAAGATTAAGTCCTGTATCAGAAGCAGAATATATGAAGCATGAGAGAATACTAGCTGTTCTACCGATTAGGGAAGTGAGTTTCCAGATCTCTCTCCTCTTGTCTCTGGATCTTCTGGATCAAAGCCAGACTATCAGACCCTCAGTTCCTAAGAGGGTCTCTTTTCATTTTTTGCCATGTGACATTGAGAAGAAAGAAATGTGCTGGTATGAACTACATCCACCTCGTCTCCAGGCATTTTTAAAACTCTGCTATAGTATTTTTTCATATGGTTAACTTTTACAGAGTCCCTAAAAAGTAGCTTTGAAGAAGTTTTTTTGTAATAAATCTAAATTTGCTTTTCATTCTCTTTCTATTCTCAACCCCCTTCCTTTCACTCCTCATGCCCTCACCTACCTCCCTCTCCCACTTCCTTTACCATCATTTATCTGTACACCTCTACCCACGAAGGCAGTGTAATCTGTTCACACCGAGACCGTCTAGTAGACATCCTTCCCATTATGTTAGACTAAAATCTCTAAGGATATAATTGCCACGTTTTGGTTACCGCCAAGGTGCTGTCTGTAAAGATGTTTTCCTTTGGAAATAACAGAAAAGAAATTGCAATTCTAATGAAATACCAGGTGTAGGTTGGATGGGGTGGAGATACAGAGAGAAATACTTCCTGGAGTATGATGATCAGAGAATGATGTACCACAAGCCATTAATAGTAACTCACACAGAGGAAAGTTGAGGAAATACGTTTTTCACAGTCAAGCCCCAAGATGTCCCCCTCAAATTGGTTTTGGGGTATATAATTACAGATATCTCTAACTCCACAAAGCTGGTTTCTTTTTAGATCAATGTATTTTTTTAAAATATTTTATTTATTTATTTGACAGAGATCACAAGTAGGCAGAGAGGCAGGCAGAGAGAGAGGAAGGGAAGCAGGCTCCCTGCAGAGCAGAGGGCCCTATGCGGGGCTCGATCCCAGGACCCTGGGATCATGACCTGAGCCAAAGGCAGAGGCTTTAACCCACTGAGCCACCCAGGCGCCCCACAGATCAATGTATTTTTAATATCCATCCCACAATGTGGATCACCAAACTTGCAGAAGAGGATAAAACACAGCCACCCTCTCTCAGTCGGACCCAGTTCTCAATCTCAGTCACTGGGGAAGTATTCCCACAGTTTAGGGCTACTTGATGTTAATAATAATAACCTTCTGTCTTGTTTCAGAAATATTTACATCAGATTAAGACATTTACAAATGGTTCATGGTATATAGAACAGCCCAAATGTCATTTTTACCTATCCTGTGTAAGGAAGTTAAGCACTCCTAATTATCAATATTTTGATAAGCCTGGCCGGCTTAGTCAGTAGAGCATGTGACTCTGGATCTCAGGGCTGTAAGTTCGATCACCATAATAGGGATAGATATTACTTAAAAATAAAATGTTAAAAAAAATATCTTGAAGGGGCGCCTTGGTGACTCAGCTGGTTAAGGCTCTGCCCTTGGCTCAGGTCATGATCCCAGGGTCCTGGGACTGGCCCACTTCTGGGTCTCTGCTCCATAGGGGGTCTGCTTCTCCCTCTCCCCTTACCCCTTCCCCCTGCTCACAAACGCTGTCTCTCAAACAAATAAATAAAATATTAAAAATATGTATTTTAAAAACAACATAATGGTGGAAAGTTTCCTCACACACCAGTTATATGTTTCCTGAGTGGTGGTCCAGGATGTGGTGTTTAGGAAATAGGAAAATCCTTTAGAGGTGTCTGAGGGCATCAAAAATACAACATAATACTTTCTCTATATGGTCTTTTCAACATGATAGATCTTTAAATACTAAACAGAAAATGAGTACAGTTGGGATTTGATTAAAATTTTTGAAATTGTTCATCTGAGTGCTTCAGTAAAAATTTGTTTCCAAAGCAGAAAAAAGAAGAATCATAAAACAATCTCATTTCATATGTTCCCAATAATGCAAATAAGATTTACAAATGTGCTTCTTTTGGCATATTCATAAAGAAGAATCACAGAACAAGATAGCTCCCCTGGCTTTTCCATTACTCTTGACTCATTATAGATGTCCACAGATAGCAAGTGACATTTCTCATGCTTTAACCACAGACTACTACACATTTTATTTCAAATTCTTCCTCTTCACAGAAACTTCAGCAAATAATAATAATTTGAAATTATTAAAATTATGAATTATTAAAACTGAAATAATAATAGTTTAAGAAGAAACGAAAAAAGCTAAGTGTTATTTGACATCTTTCCTTTTCAATGAATCAGCTTGCATTGGGAAAGCTCTGATTTTTAGTTATTGCTCCGTCCTCTGTCTACAGTATGTAAAAACACTTACTATGCCACTTTAAAAATCATGTTTTGGGGCACCTGGGTGGCTCAGTGGGTTAAAGCCTCTGCCTTCGGCTCAGGTCATGATCCCAGGGTCCTGGGATCGAACCCCGCATCGGTCTCTCTGCTCAGCCAGAAGCCTGCTTCCTGCCCACCCTCTCTGTCCGCCTCTCTGCCTACTTGTGATCTCTGTCTGTCAAATAAATAAATAAAATCTTTAAAAAAAAATCACATTTCAATGTCTGTCTCTCCTCACACAGTAAAGCCCTTTAGGACAGAAAATATGCTTTATTCAGTTAGGTATACATGGCCTCTACCACGTTTATGGTATATAATAGGTCTCACTAGATGTTTATTGACTAAATTATACCGCAGATAAATGCAGGGAAATTTTACAAAATTAACTTCCATAAGTTATTTCTTTTAAGATCACATATATGTGATCTTAAAAGAAACATATATACATATATATATATGTATATATACATATATATATATAATGTATGCTCAGAGTTGAAAATTAAATACTAAAATATGGGGGTGCCTGGCTGTAGAGCATGTGGCTCTTGATCTCAGGGTTGTGAGTTTGAGCCCCACGTTGGGTGTGGAGATTGCTTAAAAATAAAATTTAGGGGGGGAGGGGCAGTGGCAGAGGAAGAGAGAGAGAATCTTAAAGCAGGCTCCATGCCCAACACGGAGTCTGAAGTGGGGCTAGATTTCACAGCCCTGAGATCATGACCTGAGCTGAAACCATACTCAACTGAATGAGCCACCCAGGTGCCCCCCAAAAATAAAATCTTAAAAAAAAAAAAAGAATTAAATAAATAAATCAAGTACTAAAATATGCAAGAAAAATCACCTATGATTTCATTACCTTCACTCTTACCAAGAGTTGGTTTATTTTTAAATATTTTAATACCCATTTTTAACATGAAATTCATTTTCTTTTGCTTAAAAAGTAATATCCACTCCATAACATTCATTTGAAAACACAAAAAAAGAAAAAAATTCCTTTTGTAGATATATATAATCTTTGCTTCTGTCTGCATATGCAAAATTTTTCACTGCAATGGTGTAGTTAAATAAACTAAATCTTCCAGTGGCACAGATGAGATTATCACAGTATAGTAACTATGAAAAACTACACATGATACAAGGTTTGCTGCTAGGTGTTCAGTCAGAAAGTCACTATGTAAGTAAGGGATGTACACTGTGATCCACAGCAGAAGACTCAGTGGATCTATACTCAGACTAGGAGCCCACAGAAACTCTGGGATGATATATGGGTACTGTTTTAACTTGCTAAGTAATGGGAACTTGTTAGGTGACACCATAAAAGTAACACACCATGCATAAAATTTCTGAATCACAGATTTTTTTTTTTTTCTTCAGTATTCTGTGGATATAGTCCTGGTGTCTTTAGGCATTTGCATCACAGAGAAAAAAAAATCTGAAATCAGTTCATTTCACTCACCTGATATCCCCCCCATCCAAGAAATGTTTATATGCAGAAACTCTCATAATTTTTAGGTTCAAACTCCATTCTTTGCCCTACTACTGTCTCACATTTTATTTTTTTTTAAAGGTTTTATTTAATTATTTGACAGAGAGAGATCACAAGTAGGCAGAGAGGCAGAGAGAGAGAGAGAGAGAATGGGAAGCAGGCTCCCTGCTGAGCAGAGAGCCCAATGCAGGGCTGGATCTCAGGACCCTGAGATCATGACCTGAGCCGAAGGCAGAGGCTTTAACCCACTGAGCCACCCAGGCACCCCTGTCTCACATTTTAAAATGTCTGTTTCTTTTAAATTGTGGAGAATAAAATTTTCTCCCCTGTATTAGGTATTTCACTGATAGTGTCAACACTGCTTTTAACTACTATACCTCTAAAGCACTATTTAATTCTGATATTGCATTTTAATTCCTCTGCCATCTCTATTCCATCATATTCTTACCTCATACTCTCCAAACTTATACCATTTCCTTCTCATCTCAACCACTTCTGATCTTACAGCTTCCTCTGTTTTATAAAACCCATGTTTTCCTAAAGCCTATTGAAGATGCCAAACATTTTTCCATTCCTTTTCTTTTGGGTGATTTAGTAAAGTGTTCTTTGATGCATTCGTCCCCGGTTAGTAGAAAGGATTTCTTTTCTTCTACATTTTTCTTTCTCCTCCTTCTTAAGTAGGGGTCTATCTAACCTTGCACTAGCACACAGACAGGTTTGGTAACTGGATTACAGTTTACCAGAGTCTCTATCCACATAGATAAGATTGAATCTTCTCAGTTCTGCATCCATGGCTTTATAAAATAAACAGATACTAGCCCAATTTTCAGCAGGCTTTCATCTAGTGTAGCTCAGCTGGATCAAGGTAGAATCTTTACTCCCCTTGTCTGTGACATCTTCATGTAATAACAGAGCAGTATTAGAAGGGTAGGCTCTAGAGTCAGCTCGGTTGCATGAATATCCCGAGTCAAGTCTCACGAGCAACACTAATGTGGCCAAGGCATTTAAACTCTCTCTGCTCCAGATTCCTTAGAAGTAAAATGGGGGTAATAATACAAAAATCCCATTAGCTGCCAGCTTTAAATGAGACAATGCATATGAAGGGCTTAGCACAGTATTTGGCACTTTGGAAGCACTCAGTGCTGGACTTCCTCTAATTTGATCATTATTATCGTACAGAAAACCCAATCCCTCTAAGTATACTGTTACTAAGGCTCCTTGCGCACTCCCTCCTCCACGTCTTTATTTGTGAGGGTGGCCCTTCCGAATACAATGCACTATGTTAGCACAGTCTCCCTCGCTATACCACCGAACCCGGCTGCTGTTTCCGACTGCATGGGAAGGTAGCGGATCCTCAAGGAGAGGGCAACGGGAATAGTGCTCAGACTGTTTTAAGCCCCATGCACTTAATGAGATTAGTCACGTTTCTGATTGCTACAGACCTCTTGGCTCGGAGGATAGACAGGGACAGAAGGGCAGCTCAGGGGGGCCTCCAATTTCACAAAATGTTTAAAGTCTCCACAAGTCTTCAGAACAGTGGTATTTCTTGAAACATCTAGGTCTAGCTTGACAGTCAGCTGGCTTCAGCAAAGTTATGTTTTGGCCCATAAGGCACTTGTACCTACTTTCTCTGAGTTCAAGATCTGAAACTAAGACCATCAGTTGTACACATACAAATAACCAGACATTGCTCAAACTCCATGCTTAGTCTTGAACCTTCAAAGCTGTTTCTCTCACTGCAGAGAAACTGTCTCACTGAATGACAGCATTCCCTTCTCAGTCAGCCAAACTCAAGACCCCAAAGTAATTTCCACTCCTCCCTCCACCTCAATTCAATTTCAATCAGTCAGTAACTACTGCCCAATCATTTCTACAATACCTCTCCTGTTTGCCTCCCTCCTTGCCATTCACGCTCCCTTCACGCTCCCTCAAGTCTTAATTCCATACTTCGCCATTTTTCATTTGGACTCTTGTTACAGTCTTTGCGGTGGCCTCCCGGCCTCTAATGTCTTCCTTCTCCAATCAATACTATTTATCGTTTCTAGGATTACCTTGCCCAAATACAAGTCTCGTCCTATCTCTAGCTTTGTCAAACAGTAACAAGGTTTCCCAGTCTTAAAGGGAAGAGTTTATTTCCCTTACTTGAAATTCAAGGCCTAATCCTAAATCCTTCATAGCAAACATCAGAACCAGCGAGCCCCCTGCCACACCCTGAGCACACGTGGCACTTCTGCATTCCAGCAGTTTACCTTTTTCATCTCTCTCAGCTTGGGTGTGCTGTGTCCGCAAACACCTCAGTCTACCAAAACCTGCCTCACCATTCAAGGCTCAGTCCTGTGGCCAACTTTATGAGGTGATCACCAAGATGCCTGGATTAACAATCCATTATTTTCTTTTCTGTGCATTCACTTGAATTTGTTTGTTCTATCATAGTCATCCCCTTCTGCCTTTTATTATAACTGTCTGCATATAAACCAGATTAGAGAAATGATTTTGCTTCATTTACTCTGATTTTCTACAATCAGGCAAGAGGTTGTTTTTTTTTTAAATTTTATTTATTTATTTGACAGACAGATCACAAGTAGGCAGAGAGATAGGCAGAGAGAGGAGGAAGCAGGCTCCCCACTGAGCAGAGAGCCTGATGTGGGGCTTGATCCGAGGACCCTGGGATCATGACCTGAGCGGAAAGCAGAGGTTTAACCCACTGAGCCATCCAGGCGCCCCTAGGGAAGAGGTTTTTTTTTTTTTTACATAGTAGTGCTTCAAAAAAAAAAAAAAATTCCCTTGGGTTAGGATTAAAATTCCTTAGGTCAGGGTTAAAATGGAAATAGGGGAACTGAGAGGATCCCAAGAAAGAAAAAACTATGTTTTTTTTTTCCCCCCCTTTGCTTCTTTTCCTTCTTCTGTTCTTGCTAAGTAAGACCTGTACCTCTGCCTTTTATATGTGCTTTAATATATGTCCTCCTTGTAAGGCACAAGGAGTTAATGATATCTTTAAAGTCTTCCAATCCAATAGATAATATCTGAGGAACGATGGGGCGAAGCCATTGTGTGCATATTCCAGACCACTGATGCTAGACATCTTGACGCCAAGAACCCCTGGCTCTGAGGGAGCAAGTGACTTATGATGGATATGTGAACCCTGTCCTGGTTCTGACCAGTTCCTAGACACCTGAGAGAACACGTGCACCAGAGCACAATCGTCAATAAAAACCCCACACCCCAAGCAAGAACTTATGCTCCTTTCCTTTCTGAGTCTCCTGGATTCTCCGTCTGTATCTGCTCTCAACATCTTCAATAAACTCTGCTTTCACTTCTTGTTGGCTCTCGTTTGATTTCTATCTTGTGTGAAGCCAAGGACCCTCTTGGCTGATCCTGCAGGAACCTCCCAGTGTCCTTGGACCTGGCCTGCTTGCATCAAAACTTCTAATATGTGAATACTGTTTTACTTATGACATTAAAATATCCACAAAAATGCTCATATTTCATACAGAAATAAAAATGAGTAAGAATATAACTTTTACTTTTGGCATCCTTTAGTGTTTTAGGGTCAGTTAATCTGCTATGAAGATATAATATCAAGATAAAATATGTAAATGTAAGTTCCTAAGGCATAGATTGCCGTCCTGCATAGTAATTACACTTAATTTCACCCTGTGTTCTTGACAAGTACAATTCTGAGTTTGACCATACTGTGGGTTTGTTCATACTATTTGTAAAACATTTTATTTTTTAAAGATTTATTTATTAATTTTAGAGAGAGAGAGCAGTGGGAGGCATAGAGGGAGAGGAAAAGATCTCAAGCAGACTGCCCACCGAGCACAGAGCCCCATGTGGAGCTCGATCCCAGGACCCTGAGATCAGGACCTGAGCTGAAATGAAGAGTCGGACACTTAGCCAACTGAGCCATCCAAGCGCCCCTTTTTGTATAGCATTTTTAAATTCACAAAGTATTTTCACATTACTTAGGTGATTATGCCATTTGTTAGATAACATACTTATAATCCATTTTTATGGGCACAGACAAATCAAGATATAAGACAGAATAAATATAAGGAAGAATTAGACATTTGAATTACTTTTTTCTCCTAAATCCAAGGTGTTGTTCACCACATTTACTACAGTTTATTTTTGTTAACTCCTTGGTGTTCCTAAAAACTCCATTCTCTGAGCAACAGGATTTATGGGAGTCTTTACTAAAGGCCTAAGCAAGCTTGGCTACCCACAAAGCGATCGTAGAATTTACTGGGACATGTGTGAGAGTAAAATGAGGCAATATTAGCAATCACCAGAAAAGGCAGATATAAACCAGGGCTGTTGCAAGCAAACTGAATGTGCGATCTATGTACTAGTCTTAAGAATTGAGAGAACCAGGGGTGCCTGGGTGGCTCAGTGGGTTAAAGCCTCTGCCTTCAGCTCAGGTCATGATCCCAGGATCCTGGGATCGAGCCCCACATCGAGCCCCACATCAGGCTCTTTGCTCTGCATGGGGCCTGCTTCCTCCTCTCTCTATGCCTGCCTCTCTGCCTACTTGTGATCTCTGTCTGTCAAATAAATAAATAAAATCTTTAAAAAAAAAAAAAGAATTGAGAGAACCGTATTTTCTCCCCTGTAAAGCCAAAGTACAGAAAGTTATTTATGAATTTTCTATTTGAAATATTTATTAGTTTCTGTTGGAAAGCTGATTTTATAGCAAAGACATTTTAAAAATCAAATTTACTTAAGAGATCTTAATAGACATTGAAATAAACTGTAAAAATGTTGATTTGCCAGTTTTGGGTGGAAAACTTGCCCCTCTTCCTAAAACAAACATAAATAAACATAAACACATCAGAAGCCATTCTGAGAACAAAAATCGTAGGCATACTTATTCTGTACTTAATGTTGCAAACGGTCATATAGTTGATGCCAGACAATAGTTGAAAGCATCCTTGACTCTGGCATTTCCAAAGTCTCTCTCTTTCTGTTTTGTAGATCCATTTTTATTTTATGTATATACATTGTCAAATGATGATCACAGTCTAACTAGTGAAAATACCCATCACCTCCCATAGTTACCATTGGGTGTGTGAATGCTCTAAGAACACTTGAGCTATACTCTTATGGCAAATTTTAAGTATACAACACATTATTAACTATGGTCACTATGTGTACATTAGATTTCCAGAGTTTATTCATCTTCCATAACTGAAAGTTTGTATTCATTAATCCATATTATTTTTTCCTAATTACGAATTTCTAAAATACCACACAGTGGAGCCACAGACTACAGACCAATTTTCAAAAATATCAATACATAACTTTGGTTTTCATAGTTATTTAAGGATATTTTGCTTTTTAAGATTTTAACTTCAGCCTTACCCTTCCTTGGTAAAATTTATAACACATATAATAATCTAAATTTCTGAAAGCAAAATTAATTATTATAGAATATATCAGTTATAGGCCAATCATTTTTACTGAAAAGTCACTTAAAATTTTAGTTCCAACTTGCTAGTTTATGTAGTACCCTGAAACTTATCATTAACCCAAAATGACAAACTTCATTTTTTTAAAATTTTTTAATTTTTTTCAAAATGACAAACTTTAAAGAACATTGCTTTCTCCTGTTCGGTCACCATCTAAACTATTCCTGCAGCAAGAAAATAGCTCAAATCTCTTTGTTATCCATTATTTGGTCATTAGGGCAACAAACATTTATTAATGGCAGAAATACCATCCATAAAAAGTCAGAGATGCTTTCATTATTAGGATACAAATCAGGTTTTTTTGAATTCCCTTAATCCCAGTTTGGAAAAGTAATTTAACCCCCAAATAATCACAATTATTAAATTTTAACAGAAGTCAAGTGCTCTGAGAACATTTTGTAATGCTCAGCAATTAAAGGAGTCCTTTTTTGGTTTTATAGTAGTGAGTAAAGTTTTGATATTAATGAATACAACTCTGATGTCTTTGCACCTGAGCCTTGCCTTTGATGACCTCCTATCACTTTGCTTACTCTTTGGCATTGGCTATTCCGGTTCAAAAAGCAAGTGCCAACAAATTTTGAAGGCTTGAAGCCACTTATTTTTCTTGCCACTGTGAAATTAATCAGTGCTAAAAATAATTTAAAGAATCCTAAACTATTTTGAAATTAAACAATGACTAAATAATCCACAAATTAGAAAAAAAAAACCCATAATAGAAATTAGAAGATATTTCAAACTGAATGATTATGAAACTACAATGTATCAAGTTGTGGGATACAGCTAACCCCATGCCTAGAGGAAAATTTATAGCCTTAAATGCATACATTAGAATCAGTGAAAGTTTGAAAAATTGATGATCTGAAAATCCAGCTTTGCAGGTTAAAAACGGAACAGTAAATTAAAGCCAAAGAAAGTAAAAGAAAATAAATAATAAAGTTAAGGAGAGAAGTAAATGAAATTTAAAAGCATGCAGTTTGGATCACAGACAGATGTAAAACACAATACTGTGAAATTTCTAGAAGACAACACAGGAAAATCTAGTTGATTTTGCATTTGATAAATTAGCTTTTAGATACAATGCAAAAAGCATAAACCATAAAAGAAAAAGGTTGTTAAGTTGGACTTCATTAAAATGAAAAAAACACACACTGGGAGAAAAAAATATATCTGATAAAAGACTTAAATCCAAAATATACAAAAAGATCTTAAAACTCAGCAATAAGCAAATAAACAAGTGAGACACCACTATGCACCTATTAGAATGGCTAAAATCCAAAATACTGACAACATTGAGTGCTGGTAAAAATGTGGAGGATAGAAATTTTCATTCATTGTTGGTGGTGGGAAGGCAAAATGATACAGCAATTACAGAAGACAGTTTGGCAGTTTCCTACAAAACTAAACATAGTCTTAACATGCAATCCGGCAATCAAGGTCCTATGTATTAATCCAAATGACTTGAAAATTTAAGTCTACACAAATATCTACAAACTAATGTTTACTGCAACTTTATTCATAATTGTCAAAACTTGGGAGCAACAAAAATTTCCCTTCAATATGTGAATGGATAAACAAACTGTGGTATGGCCATACAACAGAATATTATTCAGTGAAAAAAAAAAAACACCAAAAAACAAAAGTTATTGTTCCATGAAAAGACAAGAGAAAACTTAAATGCATACTGCTAAGTAGAAGAAGCCAATCTGAAAAGGCTATATATTGTATGATTCCAATTATATGATGTTCTGGAAAAGGCAAAACAACATCAATGTTAAAATGTGGACTTCAGTTAGTAATGATGTACTTATATTGGTACATTAATTATAACAAATTTAACACACCAAAGCAATAATAAGGGTAACTGAGGGCAAGGAGCAGAAGTAGACTATGGGAACTTCACTTCCTGCTCAGTTTATCTGTTATCCTCAATTTCTCTAAAATATAAAGTTTATTAATTTTTTTAAAGTTTAGCTGTGTCTTAAAAAATGCAATAAAGGAAAATCAACAAAATAAATGTTCCTTAAAAAATAGAAGAATTGATATAACCTTATCAATATTGATCTTATAAAAATAAAAGATTAAAATAAACAATATTATAAGTTAAAAGAGTGTCATTACAGATCATATAGATATTAAAATATAAGGATATTATAAAAAATGTATGCTAGTGAACTTAAACTTCTCGGTGAATTGAACCTAGGTGAAATTCCTAGAAAAACCTTATCAAAAGTAGTAGAAAATCTAAATGATCTCACATCTATTTAAGAAATTGAATTAGAATCCTTCTCACAAAGAATTATCCAGGCCCAGTTTATTTTACCTAAAATTTCTTCTAAAATTTCAGAAAGAAATAATACCAGTCTTAAAGAAAATCTTCCAATTAGTTCAGTATTTGAAAAATCAATTAATAATTTATCATAAGAATAAAGAGGATAGATAATATGATAATCTTAATATACACAGAAAAAATCAAAATAACTCAACACCTTTTCAGGATGAAAACCTGTGGCAAATTAGGAATAAATGAGAATTTCCTTAATTCTGAGACAGTAGCTACAGAAACCTATAGCCAACATTGTACTGAGTAGAGAAATACAGAAAGTTTTCCCCACCCCCAAGATAGGGGAATAAAACAAACACGCCCGTTATCCCCCAAATTATTCATCATTCTAATGAAAGTCCTAGATAGCACAGTAGGTCAAGGTTAGCATAATAGCTCAATAAGAGAAAAAAAAAATCATTATTTGTGAACAACATGGCTGTATATGTAGAAAATCCAAAAAAAATCTATAATCTATCAGAATATACAAGTGAATTTAGCAATGTTGCTGGATCCAAAGTCAACATCTAAAATAACAGTCGTACAGAGTTGTAACTGAGAGTGAGAGAGGTGCCAGTAATGTTCTATTTATTTCTCAGTCTGGATGCTGGGTACATGGGCATATTCACTTTGTGAAAATCTGTAGCTGCATACTTCTGACTAATGTACTTTTGGTATATATTATACTTCCTAAAAAGCTGACTTTATATTGTTTAATGGGTATAATAGAGTTTCAGTTTGCAGGATAAAAGATTTCTGGAGAAGGGTTGCACAATAATGAACATGTACTTAACAGTACTGAATTATACACTCAGAAGTATTTAAGATGGTAAATTTTCTGTTATGTGTATTTCACAATGAACAATTTAAAAATGTTTACTTTGGAAATGAGTGGCATTAAGATATTAATATTAAAGATAGGTGCCTCTAAATAACACATAGGGAAAATCAAAGTCAAACTCATAGCCCATTATTAAAGAAATTCTGCCTCCCTCCATTCAAGCTGTGCAAAATTGTCACTCAAATTGATAAGAGATGGAACACCATACTAAGAAATCACAATTCTTCAACTGTAAGGCAGTATTCATCATAAGGTATATCATTGATTTAATAATAGCTTTTGGGTGGAAACCTCCCCATGTTTATACTCACTTGTAGACGTATCTGAATAATAAAAATGTGTGTGTGCTTTACAATAGAGCAAGTGTGGGATAACTACAAAAATGAAGATGAACTGGCTTGCCTGGCCTTGGAATGTAAATCTAATGCCTCAAGGTAGAGCTATCCATCCCTTTCACTTATGGGATCTTGACTATAAGAGTATTCATGATTATGAGAATCCAAAGAACACCAGCATTATAGAGGATAAAATTTATTCTAATACTGATTTATTTATATATTGATAAAATAGGCATAAACACACACTCTAAGTTTCTTGGAGATTCAAGGTTATGAAAGTAGGGTCAGTCCCTGAGAAAGGTGTGGTTTACAGGGACGAGGTGTCTGTATTTTCTGAGGTAGAATCATGCACTTTCCACACTGGCATGACTAGATAACATTTGAATAAGTGCACATGTGTACATTTCCACAGAGAGAAAGAAAAGCAACTATTCAGCTCTTTTAGTCAAGTTGACTGTTGCAAGCCTCCGGGTTGAAAGGAGTCTCTATGTTTTGTTGTATTTGATCAAAGGCTATTTATCCTGGTCAAAGGGCCCCCACGAATCCACAAAGTACTTCTGGAATCTTTCTGCAGATGTAGTGTTTCAGGTGTATGGCTTGGGGAAGGAATGTGGGGTTGGACTTGGGCCCTGATTGCCTTGTAACCTGGTGCTCCTGTATAGGACATTCACTGGCTTAGTGGTGAAACACAATTGCCATCGTTTCTGGCCTTAATGGTGATACCTGAATGTCAGAGTCTCTTGCATAAGATTATTGGTATGTGATGATATATCTTAATGACCCACAAAGAAACAGTGGCTTGATTGAGTGTAATGTATGTGACACTGGAAATAAATGTTGCCTTTGCTTCATGGATAAGCAATATTTGTTTTTAAAGAGACTTTAAAATATATTCTGTGAAAATATATTTGGAACAGTTGAATGGGTTTGCCTTTAATGAATGGTGGAAACGTGGAGAGGAGGGTCTTGGGGCTCCAGACAGAGATGATACTCCTGCCAGAGAAGCATGCTATGCTCATAAATTATGGAACTTTTCCATGTCCAGAGTGGGTGACTATAACCTTTCAGATTTACATGTAATAAACTGACTCTTTTTTTTTTTTAAAGATTTTATTTATTTATTTGACAGACAGAGATCACAAGTAGGCAAAGAGGCAGGCAGAGAGAGAGGAGGAAGCAGGCTCCCCGCTGAGCAGAGAGCCCTATGCGGGACTCATCCCAGGACCCTGGGATCATGACCTGAGCCGAAAGCAGAGGCTTTAACCCACTGAGCCACCCAGGCGCCCAAAGGCTGTACACAGAAATGCCACTTGATGTTTGCAGATATGATTTAAATTCTATCATGTATATCTTAAAAATAGGAGCATTAAGAGGCGCCCCCCATTTTTTTTCACTCAAACACAAAGGGTCTGTAGAGCTTGTTTTTTTTTTTTTTTGAACTGTAATGATTCTGAATTATTTTTGATTAACAAAGAAAACGGCCTGCTACTTCAGCGTCTGTGATTACATTTCAGTACAATAGAGAAAAGTCACTAATGGGTACCTCTGAGGTCAGGACTGAGACTGTAGTGTTCAAATTTGTTTATTAATGAGCCCAGGACAGGGATCTCCTTCTAGGATGTCAAGATTTGTTAATAAAACAAAATCTAAAGTACCGTTAAAACATTACACAGCAGACTATCTAAGAATATTATCCTAATGTATAGCCTCTGAAATAAGCAACACTCTTCCAAATGCCCAAGACATGTATGCAGGGGGAGAACTTAATCAGAGAAACTGCCACTCTCTCATCAATGGCAGGAGGAAAATGGGAAATTCAAGATGCAGAAAGGAATTGCTGCAAATATATGTGTACTTTTGGTCACTGCTTTTTGATGAAGAAAATATTGTGCATAATAACTCGAGAATGTATTTAACATAAATTATATTTGCATAAATTATGTTTATTCATATGGTCAGGTACATAATGGCTTGCTTGATAAATGGCTGATTAGTCTTATAATCAGCCCAAGAGGGACCTGCTTCAAAAAACTCTCTCCTGGGGGTATCTGACTTTCTAGATATTTTCCATTTTGTCTCTAAATAGTGAAACGTTGCCAGATTTGGGCACCCCAAATAGCTTTTTTCCCCACTTCCAGTCTGGAATCTGGGCATTATGTCCACAGGCTGGAATGTCTAAAGAAATCAGACAAACCTTGAAAGCACAACCAAGGGGTCAGTGCAATACCCACTTCAAGGAAAGGTGGGTTTTCCTAAAGACAAAATATTTCGAGGGGACCCGGATTTCTTTAATAATATAAGGAAAATGTGATATTTCTGATAAGGGGAAATAATTACTGCAGATATTAATTGCTGTGTTTTAATGCCAAGACTACCGACTCTACCTGATATACTGTATGAGACACTTAGATGTACAATGTGCCTTCAGGACTACGGAAAAAAAAAAAAATTGAAATATTTCCCTATGGTTAGGTAGCTATATTCTGGTGTAATGGGTCTTAGGTTTTCACTTTCTGTCTTGCCTCTTAATAATATTCCCAATTATTATGACTAACACTTTCTTCAAATGAATCTCAATTGTCACATATTCTGGAAAGTTAGTCCTGGCTGACCCCACCAGGAACTCCCAGTCTGAATATGCAATCCTCTTATACATTCCAATAAGAACTTGTATTCTTCAGTACTGCTGTAATCAAGATGATTGGGATATTTGTCAATCCTCACACCTTCTTTTTTGGCTTCCCATATGGTAATCTTGTGAGGATTAGCCCTGTGGATCCTTGCATTTCCTGCAAGGCTAAAGGGAATACTTATCCCTTATCTGACATTCATCTAATGGTGAATAAAAGACCGAAGTCCTTACAAAGCAATTTACCTCTATTACATGCTAACGTAAATACTCTCTGTTTACTAAACTTGATATCTGGGTATATACTCACCTCTGTTCTTGCCATTATCATAAAGTTCTTTCAGGAAAGCAAGTAAGTCAGATTGTGAAAATAAAAATCTTCAGTATTATTAGGTATAAAGTTCTGAGATCAGTATTATTTCACTGGAGCCATAGATCTGGGTTCAGGTGTTTAATACCATTCTCTTTCTGATAATATAATGGAAAAGGTTTGTGGGTTCAAGAAAATAGAAAAATTAATATAGAGATGTAGTGGTTAATTACAACATAGGAAGTTAATACCATAAAGCCTGTAGCAAGAAAGTATTATAATTAAGATGGAGAAATTAAAATAGCATAGGATTTTCACCTTTCTCTCGGTTACTAGGCAGGAATGACCAATTAGGGCAGGTATTATATAATCAGTTTTATGAATCATAAGCATGCCAATTCCTTATTATGGCTGTTTCCTTATAATATAAGTTCATTATGTTATAAATAATATGTACTTGCTCCTTGCAAAGATGAACAGAGCTTTAAAGGTCAAAGTACCAGATTTGAAATCACTGTTTTTAATAAAATGTATATGGCTTACAGTGTCTGCCCCTTCTTTATTTTGACTTTTTCTTTTTCTTCAAGCAGCTTACAACCCTAAGAAAGTATCTTTATCTATTGAAAATAATCTATCTATCTATCTATCTATCTATCTATCTATCTATCTATCCAGGGGCATAAAATGCAGATTAAATTCTACCTGATGGAATTTAAAAACTAGGTAAAACCTCAATTCAGTCTTTGGAGTTTTAACAGAAGTGGTGCCCAAGTAGGAGATGTCAACAACATAATTTATTTCAACATATGTATATTCTTATGAATACAGACTTTGCTTAAATATCTGCTGCTTTCAGAAGCCTTCAGTAAAGCATTGGAAGCAATGTTTTACTCCCCAATGCTGGTGTTTTAAATAATCCCATTATTAGAATTGGCTCTCAGTTATTGCTTTGTTTTTGCAAACTTCTTGTTTATTTAGTACACCTTACTCATTTGCTTTATGTCTATGTTATGTAACAATGAAAGAGCTTCAAAATGAGAATACTCAACATTGTATCTTTCCCTGCTCAACATTACATTCAATCTGCCATCCATTTGCTAAACTTGGTTGAAATAAAGCACTGATCAGGCAGCTGTGAAAAATGTATAACAATACTAATTGTGATTGACAGACTAATTAAGTTGGGGGTGGGGGTAAGGATGGGCTGGGCAGCCCAACATAGATGATTTGCCTAAACTAAACTTCCCATTAACCCCATAAGCGCCTTAGCAGAGTTAATATGTAGACTTGGGATTTTTTTTTCTTCCAAGAGTTCGTATTCTGTATCATTCATTATATAGAAGAATTATGTAGACATTATTTAAATATTAGAAATAAGCTGGTAAGTTGAGAATGCATGTTAATATTGTTAAAACAGGCCACATTTTGACATATAATAATAAACCAGCTATGTTATTGATTTTTGAAATGTATATATTGGTATTTTCAGTTTTCTGAAGGATATTTACTTCATAAAATAGGTCCTTATAATTCACATAATAGCAATGCTTCCAAAATACACGTGGAAACTTTTTTAGGTATGTTCAACTGAAGACCTTCATAATATTTAAAGACCTGACTTGCCAATGTTTAATGGGTCAATCAACTGATAAAGATATATTTAGTGCCTATACTTTTTTAGCATCCTTAAGTGGAATCTAATTTGATTGCAACCTGTTTCACTACACTCTACTTCATTTGATTGCTTGATGAATTCTTGATAAAGATTCTGACAATTTAAATTGATATTATGTAGTGTAGAACAATGGTTCCCAAAAATGAGTTACAGGAGAAAAGATACTCTGCATGAAAGGGTATTTGAGGCCAGGTAAATTGGGGAGATACTCAAAATGTGAAGATTCAAAATGGGTATTACAACGTTTGGCTCATCTAGAAACATACAAATAGTCTACAAATACACTAAACTACATAACTTCTTTAATAGAAAAAAAAAGCAAGTTAACAAATGATAAATAATTTTTTATTATATTAGGAATGTTAGAAAAAAAGATAATCTTCAGTTTTGCTAAAGAAATGAGGAAATGGAGATACCCATATACAAAACTAAGCTAAGGGCAAGCTTAGCTGGCTGTTCTACAGGTTGGTACTAACTTCTGTCTGGGAGTATGTACCAAAAATATGTTTACATTTTGATCCAGCAATTCTTTGATGACTGCAACCTCAAAAAATAAAAATTAAGACTACGAACGTACTCACATATGCGCGTGCGCGCGCACACACACACACACACACACACACACACACACACACAGTTTGCAACTTTTTCTGGGCTATCTTAAAGCTGTGTGATGAGATATGATGTTTGTTTATCTTTATTTTCTACTTTTCAAACCTGAAGTTTTTAAAAGATACATAAAAATTCTTTGAAAAAAATTTTTTGAAATGCTTTAACCTAAAATTCAAATCTCTGATTTTTAACAGTCAATATTCTAACCTTATAGAATTTTCTGATACAGAATCCAAAGAACCAGACAAAGACAGGTATTTATAACCCAGTGATCAAAACCAAAGACAATAAAAACAAAGAACAGCTAAGATGACCCTCAATGTTTTATCATTCAGTCCACAAAGCTGAATTTGGTGCCTCAATTTGTTGTAAGGATAGATGAGAGCTAACTCATTATTTGAAGAAACCACTTGAGGTGAATGGACATTCACAGAAATATCAAGCTGGTGTCAAAAGATGCCAATTTTTAACATAATAGAATGCTGCACTACTTTCATCTTCTTAGGTATGTTACTTGTACTTTTATTATTGTAATATCCATTGTTCTAAAACAATATATCCTTAAATGTAGAATCCTTAATAGTCCAAAGGGACAGGTTAAAAGTAGTTACAGACTATTACCACTACTTGAAAGTAAATCTAGAGAAAAAAGGCTAATCGAGGAGGGCAATATTTACAGATTTCGATTAAAATAGACCAGTAAAGAAAACAGAACATGATAGGTTCAATAGACATGGGGAGTGATGCTATCTCTTGAGAGGCAAAGAAGGGAATATAAATTAAGAATAACCATTTATATTTGCTTAAAAAAGTCTTCCCATATAAAAGGCATTATGTCTGTGGGAATTCTTATTTCTTATGGTATGTATTTAATTTAAATCAAATTAAGGCATCCAACAGATTATTCTAGTGATCTAGATAAGCACAGAGCTAAACATGAACTCAAAATAATAAAGTAAAAAAATACTGATAATACCCACCAAAAGTATTTTTAGAATAAATAATGAAGACAATGTCTCTATGTAATGTCTACACCAAGAATGCCACATAATGTAGAAGTGCTATTTTATGTATCATAACTTAAACTTGGAAAGTATTTTTTTTAATGTAGAGAGATGTCTTACCATCTAGACTATTATCTGATTCATATCTCATAGTAACTCTTTATATCTATATTTAAGAAACACTATAATAGCGTCTCAGCTACTACTATCCTCTCCCTATCTGGTGCAATAAGACACTGGACACATGGTTATTTAAGTTTAAATAAATTAATATTATATAAAAGTAAACAGCTCCTCAATCACTCTAGCCATATTTCAAGTGCTCAATAGCCACAGATGGCTGGTGTTTTCTTTGTTGGACAGAATAGAACTGGATAGGATACACCCATCACTGTAAAATGTTCTATGGGCAGGGTTGCAGAGAATGCATGGGAGAAACACAAGGTCTCCTGAGCACCGTGTAGGCTGTGCAAGAAAAGCTCATATCAATAACCAAGGCGGAACTCTGTGCACACTTCCTGGGATCATGACCCACCGTGTGGTGAGTCAGTTCAGGAATGGTTATCTCCATCTTACAAATTAAGATCCATGCTCAGGAGGTAAAATGCCTTCCCTGAGGTAAATGTAGTCTATGTATAATACAGAACATGGATAGTACATGACAGTCCTATGAACTGAATCCAAAACTAAGTTCTCAGCTGGTCGGATATCATAGTCTAAAAAAAAATCTCCATGTAGCTTCCACTCAAATGTAAGTGAACACAATTCATGACAAGGTAGTTCAGTACAATAATCACTGCCATAATTTTTCTCAAATTTTTTGTAATTATATGACTAGAAACTATAGAGCAGCTAATCTTAAACTGACTAAATATAAATAATCTCCAAAACTATTTCATAAAAAATGTTAGATAAATGTTCAAGGGCTAACTGTGTTGATCAATATAGAATAACACTAACAGTGTAACAAATTCAGTAAATCAATCACTTAAAAACCTTAACCAGTTAGATAGTTGGAGTGACTATGTTATAGTTGTCAAGTTTATCAGTGTTCAATGCCAGGCCCATATAGAATAGGCATAGTGAAATTGAACTTACTCTGTTTAAGTTGGGAAAACATTGGGTATAAAGCAGTAATTTTGGTTTTTTTTCCTGTGTCTTGTTTTTGAGAGATAAGGAGTCCATGGGGTGGGAGGGAGAGCAGAAGGAGAGGGAGACAGAGAATCTGAAACAGGTTCCACACCCAGCACAGGATGGAGCCCCCATGGGACTTGATCTTACTACCTTGAGATCATGACCTGAGCCAAAATCAAGAGCTGGATGCTTAAGCAACTGAGTCACCCAGTTCCCCTAAAGCAGTACTTTTAGATCTTTGAGCTGTGTCAAAAGAAGATGACTGCTATACTGGTTTAAGCATAAAAAGCATTTTGAAAAAAGGCACTGTGTTAATAGTAAAATAATTTTGGAAGAGGAAGAGTCTGGAATTAACTTTAAAGTTTCTTTTGTTGCTTGACATTTCTGAGTTTTATGATTCCTCTTGAGGAACTATGTAGTATGATTGTAGCATCATCTATTAAAAACAAAATAACTACTTTATTTAAAATAGATTATCTGAATTTTCCTCTCTTAATCCACCTGTACGTATCCTGCATGTTTGAGAAAAAAACCACACATATCTACCCCTTATCCACTTCTCCTTAGATACTAATGTATCATCTTCCTCCTCAGAGGCCAAACACAAAATGCCAGCCCTAATCATATTCTAGCAAATAATTCTTCAACATTTCTATTGCCAAAGAATTTTAGAGCCAGAAGGCCCAGAAAAATCACAAATGACTGTAACGGGTCTTTGCATCTATCTGCTCATAAGAAGCACTACAATAGGAAAAACACTTGGAGAGTTTATTCAAAATCCCCCTGGCGGCCTATAGGCAGTGGGAAAAGAGGGGTATCAGCAGACCCCTTTGAGGAGGGACTTTCTGGTCCTGATCCATAGTTTGGAGAGTCAGGTTGAAGAAACAGCAGGCTGTAGGGTTTACCACAGTACACATTAAAACAGCAAAGCTCTTCCTTCCAGTATTTGGTCAAGATCATGGATTTAAATTTCCATGATAGACTGACCTGTAGGCAGAATTCTTTGGGTTATATTTTTAATACTAGGGAAGGAAAAGAAGTAACTCAAATTGTTTTTGGGAGGAATCAAAACTACCTGAACTATGTGAATTAAATGAATAACAAGTAAAATTTGTGCTCTACAAGGGAATCTGCAAATCTGTAAGCCAGAGCACCTTCTGCTCTTTAGGTAGGGGAAGTTGATATCGGATGCCATTTTGTGACACAGACATGTACACAGTAGGTGATCATGAATATCTATTGCCTATATGGTATTACAACATAAAGAACTACTGAATTCTGAATTAGTATAACAGAATAAGCACCTAAGATGACCTCTCTTCACTCCCTTTGTTTTAAAAATTATAAAATTATATCATTGCTGTGGAGAAAAAAAAAGGGTACCAGACGAAGACCAGAAAGCTTGAGAAACCAGGTAGAAATTGAGCATATAAAGGGGCATAGATTGATAAGGAGAAATATGGAAAAAAAAAAAAAAAAGCAGTCCAGAATACCAGAAGCAAAGTCCCATTTCTCACAGAACACAAAGGGCAAGGGTGGGCCATGGTACAATCATCCTGGGAATTAATTAAAATCCACCATCAAGAATGGGCAGGCCTAAAGCACAAAACAAAACAAAACAACAAGGAAAAAGAATGGACAGGCCTATAAAACAACTACTCTTCCCACACCCTCTCCAAGTCTTAGAGTAGTGGTCTTCTCATACAAATGGCATTTGCTTCCAGGATAAATTGAGAAGTGCATTATTAGTTTAAGAAAACAAACCAGCCTTCTAGAGAAAGTACCCAGTGTGGGTGTAGGAATGCAAAAGATGAGCACCGCAGAGTTTACAGATGTCTCTCAGCTTCTTACAGGCTTACAAGTTAAGTCGGTCATGCCAAATAACACTATCTTGCTTTGGCAATGGGGGCAATCGATTCACTCAGTTGTAGAGTGAAGCCTGCCTGCCAACACACTTCCAGCTGAGGGAAAAGCCTATTCTTGAAAGAAACCGACACGACCATGCAAAAAATTACCCCAGCTACTAATCTTACTATTAATCATCCTTCATTCATATATTGAACCAACAATTAGAAACATCAGACATTGGAAGAAAACCAATAGTATAAAAAAATGAAAAAGATGAACAAATGTTAACATGTCTCAAAACATCAAACAGATGATTCAGAAAACAGAAGGACATCTTAAGAATCTTTTGATATGTATATTCTGAAGTATTTATTGGCTCCATAAAATAAAATAAAAATGCCTGCTAGGGTTTTTTTTTTTTTTTAAAGAGCCACCATTTCTAGCAGAAAATCAATGTAGAAAAAAATAGATATTATTTGAGGAATGAAGATAACCACCAGAAGAGTTCAAAATAATAAAATTAGCAAAAATTGTAGGTGGTGAAAAATTACTAAATTTTTAATCTTTATAGCAAGAAGTCAACATAGTCTACCTATAGTTGATAAATCAAGAAACAGAAGCAGTTTTATATATAAATGCTACAGGAGTTCAGAGGAAACAACCAGTTACTTGGGGGCAAAAATGACATTGATTGAAATCTGTTTAAGTTTGTGTACAGAGACAGCCAAATCAAATGTCCTGCTTAAGAGGAACCTTTAGGACTCCTTCATTTCACGAACATGCACAAATACTAGCATATATTCAATATGCCTGGAAATTTTTCTAATGACAAATCTAAAACAGTAATTAACCCCCTGCTTATTGACAAATGTTGGAGAAAAGCAATTCCCTTTCAGATTCCAGAGAGCAGCAGACTCGGGGAAACTATGACTTGTAAGTTTCTTGACTGTTTCACTTTCTATATTCAAGAACAACAACAAAAAACAAAACAAAACAGGGGCTGGGAACAAGAGACATTTCTTAATGTTTTTGACCATTTCATATATACTTTTAAAATACTGTGCAGGAATTATTTAATTCCTTTAAAGTATTTTTTAAAAATCTAATTCAACTATGGGGCTCGCACTAGTTCAAAACTGTATGAGTTTAAAATATATATCATGGAACAAGATGGGATCAGGAGGGAGACAAACCATAAGAGACTCTTAATCTCATAAAACAAACTGAGGGTTGCCAGGGAGTGGGGTAGAGGGGTAGGGAGAGTGTGGTCGGGTTATGGACATTGGGGAGGGTGAGTGCTATGAAGTGTGTAAGCCTGACGATTCATAGACCTGTACCCCCGGGGCTAATAATACATTATACGTTAATTAAAAAAAATAAAATAAAAACCAAAAAAAAAATCAGACACTTTAAAATGAGGATAAGAATTTCAAAACTATCAATAAGACACCAAGAATGATGGATTTTATTATCTCACATTCACCAAATCAGCAGCTGATTTGAACTTTGAGAAACTGTTGGATAACTAGTAAGAGAATCATTTCCTCTTCCTATTCATGTTCAGGAAATACTTCCAAACTTCTACCTTTGCTATGTCTTTTCTCAAGTATTTTATTCACATGTTGAAAATACTGACAATCAATGTAACACAAACTGAATTAGCCATAATTTTAAGAAATACTACGGCTTTGTGTATTTAAAGTTGGTTCATTTGAACAATTACCTTGGAACTTAGTGAGAATACTGAAAAATCTAAATTTTTATTATGACTTAAATAATGAGTGCCTACTAAACTCAGCCTTTAAATAGTAATGATCAATTAGGCTTTAATAATACTTGTACTAGTAGTACTTTGCTATAAAAGCTGCTTTTACTAGTATGAACTATGATTTATAAATGCATTGCAATACAAAAACATTTTGTGCTAATTCAAGAAAAATTGTTTATAGGAAGCACTATGCTGTTAGAAATATGTTTAAGCATATGTAGAAGAATAAGAACATGAACTATATTGTCTGGAATCTTGACATCCTGATATATTTCAAATGACTGTTCTAGGGGAAAGCTTTCATCCCAAATTTCAGTTAAAATGGAAATACATCCAATCAAATAGTGATATATATATATATACATACATATATATATCGGCATTCCAGGATTAAGAAACACATAAATTAGTATAACATACGGAAGCACTTTATTTTTTAAAATATTAAAGTCAAAGAAACGGTTAATGAGTAACACTATGACAAGTCATTATTAAATGTATTATAAGATGCAAATATTGTTAAAATATATGTGCATATTTAATGTATGAGTTAAAGTCATCAAGCATTCTGTATAGTGTCATTTAATTTAACAAATGATAATAAGGTATTTATAAATGGAATCTTCATAGAAGAGTAAACATCACTAAAAATACTTTCAATAACCTACATACAGTAAATCTCTTTATCCTCCCTATATCCCACAAATAATCTTTTTACTCCTGAAATACTTACAGGACATATTTGATATTAAGTAATATACAAATTTTTTAACATCATAATGTAAGTAGACTTTCAGTTTAACCACTGTATCTTTCTAATATTCACAAGTTACCAGGTGAAAAATTCAGTCAAGCCCATTAGTAGCACTTTGTAGACAAAACTCCTGAAGTATTATATTACTGAAATAATCTTACTTTTAAATTCAATTTACTCAACACAATTGGTTTGTGCAGACACAGTTCTGTCTTTCCCACATGCATACAAAACAGCAAAATAAACATCTAATACTGTTAAATATAATAACAGAGCATAAAACTGTTTTCCTCCGACTTTTAATTATTATATTAAACATTACCCCTAGCTATAAGGATCACAAATATCTCTTTAAATTTTAAATGCATATGGGGGCACCTGGGTGGCTCAGTCAGTTAAGCAGCTCACCCTTGATTTCAGCTCAGGTCATGTTCTCAGTGTTGTGAGATCGAGCCCAGATAGGGCTCTGCACTGGGTGCGGAGCCTGCTTAAAATCCTTTCTTTCCCCCTCCCTTTGCCCCCCCTCCATTGTCTTAAAAAGATTATAAATGCATCTACACACTATCTTGTAGTAATTTGTGTGTATTATATCTGTATAATACACACACACACACAAAGAATATTCATTTTCTAAAAGTTGTGCTTTAGAACAGTGCTTCTTAATCTTCAAGGAACATATACATTGGCTAAGGATCTTGTTAAAATGCAGATTGTGATTCAGTATGTCTGGAGTGGGGCCCGAGAGTCTGCATTTCCCCACTAATTCCCAGGTGATGCTCCTGGCCCACAGAACACATTGTGTAGAGAGGCTCTTAAATAAGTGTCTCCTAATCTTGACTAATCCTCAGAATCATCGGGAACTTGTTGGTAGAGAGACACTGAAAGTAACAAATCTCTTGTTTGAGTTGAGATGTAGAAAACTGGCCAGATGGCTTATCTAAGCTCAAAACACTGATTTTAAAACGAGTAAACTTAACAAAAACTCTCTGCATTCTTAAAAGTGTCACTATTTCCAACAATATTTACATACTTCAGAAATTTTCTTGATCAGTAAGGAAAACTACCACCAGAAGAAAAAAATTGGAGGAAAAAAATGAATACTGTCTACCATTATGTTTACACTAAAAAAATTGGTACTTTCTTCCTGATTCTATGAAGAGATATTTAGATTAAGCACTATAAATGACAAAAGAAAACAAAATTCCACAGAAGCAAAACAAAAGGACAGGGCCCTTTAAAGTACTCACTATAGGCCAGACACTTTTGTGCATTTCTTGTTAAGTAGCATGGGAAAATGAAATTATTTTCCCCAAAGTAATCAGACTCTAGAAGAGAAAAAGGTGGAAGCAGCTTTTCATTCCATATGGATTTTAGGTAGCAAGCTGAAACTGCCTTCACCAGGACAAGTTTTGGGTTCTGTGAACTCTACCACCCCAGGCAGCAGAGAGGACAGAGAGACTTGAGTGGTCAAAGGCATAGGGGTAGGCCAAAGTTTGGGGATATTTACTTGGCAGAGTGAATATTTTGATTATTTCTGAGAGTCAGTTAAAAACAGGAATAACAAGACCTGGCAGGAGGGGGAGATCTTAGAAAAATAGCACAGATTCAGGAATGCTGAATAAATGTTTCAACTGTTAAACAGAAAAGACTTAATGAGAATAGAAGATTTAATGAGAGTAAAGCATTGGTTCAAGAAAAATAAAGGAAATGTAAACTAATAGAAGAAAACAGAAAGGGCCAGAATTGGGGGAAAAAAAAAAAAAGCCAACAATCAAATTTTGAGATAATGAGTTGGAATAGTGCCTGGTGATTGTCAAATCTTTTTTGTGTTCTTGTCTGAAGTGGGGGAAGCTGAAAATCCCTAATTTACAGGAGGTGGAGAAAAGCGAAGTCAAAGTGTTCAAGGCAGCTAATAGGATTCAAATATTCAGGCACTCTTCTAATGTGGGGGGGTTGGGGGGGACTTCCTTCTAAATCATATTTGTAGGGAAGTAATCAAAACTCCCCGAAAAAGCCACAGGTAATGAAACATAAAGGAGCGATCTCAGATCAGACAGACCTGAATCTGAATCTTGGCTTAATCATTTGCTAAAACATGACCCTAGGTAGATTATTTTAATTCTCAGTTAAGTCTGTTTCCTCCAAAGAAAAACATATATGTAAATAGCTATAAGAAAAACTACTACAGGGGGGTTCCTGGGTGGCACAGTCAGCTGAGCATCCCATTCTTGGTTTCACCTCAGGTCCTGATCTCAGGGTCTTGAGATAGAGTCCCATGGGTCTCCCCACTCAGCCAGGAGTGTGCTTCTCTCCTTCTGTGCCCCTCCCTGCCCCCACTCTCACACTCACACTCTCTCAAATAAAATAAATAAATCTTAAAAAAAAAAAAACTTAAAACCCCAAATTATTGCAAAGTGTGGTTATTCCTCAAAGGTTGGGCTTCTGCCAAAGAGACCACATTATGATTTTGTCTCCTAAAACCTGACATAGGCGATAGTTTCACCAAAACCCCAGTAAAGGCAAAACAGAAAAACTATTTAATTCAGTTTGGAAAGCTTCAATAAATTTGCTTAGCAGAGAACTGAAAAAAGTAAAAAAGGAAAAGGATTTTTGTTAGCATGTTAAAAGGAATTGTTTTCAGCAGCAATGATGCAGGAAATCATACTTCCAACAGTTTATCACCAATTCCTGAAATTCTACTATTTAAGGTTTACTTAAATAGCAGAAATTCTACTATTTAAGGTTTACTTAAATAGCAGAAATATCAGCTGCTGTAAAAGCCTCCAAAACTAAGGTCCTTATTTGTCTGTTAGTTCTCCTTATGCTTTAGTTCTGATTTTATGAAGAGAAAGAAGGTTTTTTTTTGTTTAAGGATATGTTACCCTGTCATACCCTTTGTATCCAAATTGTGTAGTACTAGGTGCAGAATTAAGCAGTTAAAAGTATGTCTAAGGGCAATTTCAGTGGTTGAGTTATTGAGTTGTTTTTAAAATGTAATACTGTCAATACAGTGGAAAAAAGACTATCATAATATTTCTGCATATATTTCATTCTGGTTGCATGTCTGCTTTCACTAAAAGGTTTTTCTAAAAAGTGAAAAGCTTTATTTTATTAATTACTAAAACTTAACTAATTATTTAAAAAGTTGAAAATCTTCATGTATCTAAATGTTTCATAAAATAATTAATGTTCTTCAGATGTATATTAATCCATCTTAAATTTCTGAGAGAAAGGAAAGAACACTCATCTTGTGACTATGCTGTTAGTCTTTTATGAGAAAAATCACTGCTAAGTTTAAATTCTAATGAGTAGTTATCTTTTTGGCTAATAATTTCATAATGTATAACAAATATGGTCAGAGTAAAGCTCTAATAACTAGAAAATTTTAACAACCACGAATATACTCTTCCCTTTTTTGGCACCATTTGTCATAGAAATAGGAATCCCTAAAAGGTGATACGAAGTTCAAACATAGATGTCATGACATGGTGAGAGGGACACAGTGACAGTCACAAGGCATTAACAGATTGAACAAATAATGAAAGAGAGGTAAAAACCCAGCTATGAGTTTACTCATCCTCAAATTTCTGTTCAATTCCAATGAAAGTGGGTTTTGATTCCCTTTCAAGGACTACCTCCATCTGTGCCCTGGATGCCAGCATCCAACCCCCAACATCTTTAATTCCTTGTTTCAACTCTTTACTCCTTCTTTCACTTTTAATCTTTTCATCTCCACTGTCTCCTTCCCTAAAGACCTTTCCTCAGTCCTGCTCCCCCTCAAGGCCCCATCCTATCATCTCCCTTTTAATCAGCATTTCTCCCAAAGGAACACAGTCTTTTGTCACCTCTCCATGAACTCCTTCAATTGCCATGTAAGTCATCGACTGTGTTCTGTTGAAAACACTCTTGCCAAATCTGTAACTTGCATCAGGTCTCATCCTCGTTTTAAAAACCACTCCTCTGTCTGTAACAAGGCTTTGAACAATCTCTTAGCTTGTTAAAAATCTCTTCTGTTGTCCATTGACTCCTGGGTTTTGGTTCTCTGCTATGTTACGGATTCACTTTCTTCATTGGTTCTTCTTTTTTCCCTTAGCCAATATCATGATTTGTGACTTATCTGTGGTCATCTTCCTCTTCACAGTCTCATTGAAAATAATGGACTCTGGTCTCCTGCATATGGTATGACTTCCAAAAATTCATCATCTCCAACTCATCGCCAACAGCCTGCTGAACATGGATGGCCCACTGGCAATGCATATATACTTCTCAAACAACACTTTCATCACTTCCAACCTCTTTCTGCCTACCATTGAACCCATTATTCTTTCTGGCTTCTAGATATCACCAGGCTCACAGTCAACCAAATCCAAATATCCAGGCACAGATTTTTTTCTGTTTCTCTAAGTAGCAACATAACATTTACAATTGTATTCTCCCCTAACTCTGTCCTTTTAGCTTTTTTCCCTGTCCTTCTCCTAGTTAAGATTACCATTATTATTTTTTTGGGCAGCATCCTTTAACCTAGACACACAGATTCCAATATTTTTCTAGTGCAATCACTTCTTCCTAATGTTCCTAAGTATATTTTTAAATACGATAGTCTGGTTATGTTATATTCACTTCTTTGCTCAAAAACATATATTTTTAAAGACTTTATTTATTTATTTGACAGTCATTTTATTTATTTATTTATTTATTTGCTTCCCGCCAAGCAGAGAGCCTGATGCGGGGCTCGATCCCAGGACCTTGGGATCATGACCTGAGCCATCCAGGTGCCCCTATTTGCTCAAAATCTTACAGAATATTTAAAGTTCTTTAAAAATTCAAAACTGCAACTTTTGGCCTTGGTCCATATATTTAAAGACTACATTTCTCAGATACAGATCTCAGATACAGATCTCAATTTCTCAGATACAAGAAGTGTAGCCTTTGAAAACTACCCATTTTTTCTTTTCTCTCTTCTTTAAACTTGCTGATTCTGTTCCCAATGTCTGGAATATTCTATATACTTTCAGTGTGATGAATTTGTGTTTTTCCCAAAACTTCACCTCAAATAAATCTCTTCCATCTACCTGTCCCTAATTCCTCAGTACAGTGATTAAGTCTATCTTTACAAGTTGCTTGATATTTTGAGTCCTAAATGACACATTTCCCATCTTCACAGTCTACACTTCTCAGATGCATGTGATTACTCATTAGTTTACTGAATTTTTTTTTTATCATTGTGAGTTATAACAGTATGTGTTCAGTGCGTATGTGTTGAATGGAACTGTATCAGAGGGCTAAGAATATTTCCGAAGTGTGGATTGGATAACAAGATCAAAAGAGGGATTAATCAATGTGAATTGCATTGGTGAAAAAGCATTCATGTGGGGTAGTACTGAACTGGGATTTTATAACCAGTAAATTTGACAAGCAGGAAAGAAGAGAGAAGATGATACAAAGTGATAATAACAAAAGAAAAGGAATAGAAAAATAGGAGTACTGTATGTTTGGGACATACATAAAGGTGTATCAGTTAGGACCCAATGTTTTTGTTTATGAAATAATAGGGGATAAGTTTGGCAAAGAAAAAAGCCCAGTTTTGGGGAAGTACATGATTGTAAAGCTTTATCCAAGAGACAGTGGGCAGCCATTGAAGACTATTTAGAAGTTATAAGAAAGAAGAATAGGAACAATTATTTATCTTATGATGATATCAATTATAATATTATAATAAACTATATATAAAACTATATAAACAAAAATAAAATAGTATGTACTAATTTAAAATGGTGGAAGTGGGCGCCTGGGTGGCTCAGTGGGTTAAGCCTCTGCCTTTGGCTCAGGTCATGATCTCAGGGTCCTGGGATCGAGCCCCGAATCGGGCTCTCTGCTCAGCGGGGAGCCTGCTTCCTCCTCTCTCTCTGCCTGCCTCTCTGCCTACTTGTGATCTCTGTCAGATAAATAAGTAAAATCTTAAAAAAAAATAAAATAAAATGGTGGAAGTGATTGTTCCAGGTACTTGTAAGACTTTTCTAGAAGCATAATGTCTGAACAGATTTCAAACTTTGTACTCATTTCTATGAGTGCTATGAATATATTTTACAGGATCAAAATTGTATGTTACAGACTTAGCATTTTAGTCTGATGAATTCAAGCATCCATTCTGAGCTTTACCTATTTAAATGTTGGTATTTCAGTATCACACTTAAAGTATTGTCATGGCTTCTTTCATTTGGATTTTAAGATCAGGATGGCATAACAGACCTACTAATCACTTTTTCTCGATTGTTAAGACATAATATTTATCTGGGAGAGAGTAAACAGACAAGCTAAAAAGATGAGGGACATCACTTTGGTCATCTCTTCAGAGCAGCTGATCTTGGTTGGATGTGTAGTCTAAATAAATATAAAATGATTGTAAAGAATTAAGATTTTGTTAACCATTAAGTTTATTCCTTTAAACATTAGGAACTAACTTTGGAATGCCCTGTATACCAAGGTAAGGGTTTCATGTCTTTTTCTAGCTGAAATCCTATTAAAAGATTGTAAGCAATAAATCAACAGTCTTGGATTTCATGGAATCATGTTTCTGGGGGAATCACTAAAAATCCTTGGATTGTTCTTTTTTCTAAAATCTCTATGTATAAATAAAATTATCTCATAGATCTGACTGAGATCTTAAATGTGTTCTCAACAAACTGCAAATAGTCAAGTAATATGTATGGTAATTTCAAAAGTGATCACAAAATCTATCTGGTTTTTAAAACTTTTCATAGGTAACTGTGACTAGCAACATCTGGAAAAACTTAGTGCTTTCCTTAAATATAGAATTAAAGTTAAAATACACAATCTGTGAAAATTAATATATACGAACCATGGCTTAAGACTAAAGAATTATCAGGTCATCAATAGCTCCCCCTTGAATTCCATGAATACTGGAAAGATACTAGAGGAGTCACTTAGATTCTTTATCACTGTTTTCTCAACTGTAAAATAAAGTTTTTGAATTAGATGAAACATAGGGCTTCTTTTAGCTATAATATTCTATCAGTCCATAGAGGATGGAAACGCATGCTGGGCACACATCCCCTTTCTCTTTATTTTGGCTATGCAGTAACAGGGCAAAACCCTTCTAATACTGCATAGCCAAAATAAAGAGAAAGGGGATGTGTGCCCAGCATGCGTTTCTATCCTCTATGGACTGATAGAATATTATAGCTAAAAGAAGTCCTATATAGGGGCACCTGGGTGGCTCAGTGGGTAAAAGCCTCTGCCTTCGGCTCAGGTCATGATCTCGGGGTCCTGGGATCGAGCTCCACGTCAGGCTCTCTGCTCAGCAGGGAGCCTGCTTCCTCCTCTCTCTCTGCCTGCCTCTCTGCCTACCTGTGATTTTTGTCTGTCAAATAAATAAAAATAAAATCTTAAAAAAAAAAAAAAAGAAGTCCTATATAGATATATATAAGGAGACAAGGGCAGGCATGCAAAACAGTATATTTGCCAGCCTTAAATGAGTATATGAGATATGCAACTTACAGGGAACAAGGATTCAGGGAGAAACAGAGATAAAACAATAGCGTGCTTGTTACTCATATCATTTTATTTCCTTTTTTCAACTTTGTATTAATTATTTATCAGCAAAATAATCACTAGGTATGCATATATGATGCTGTAGGAAAATTTAAGCTTGTTCATCAAATTTTAATGGCATAATTTTGTCAACATGCTCTCTCCCTAAAATTACACAATCAATGTATATTTATGAATTATGCTTAATTTAATGAGAATTTTTCTGATATTTACCTGATACCTTCCCTTCAGCATAATATCCCTTAAGATACTCTTACTTAAGAGTACTTAAGTGAGAACTCTCAAGGTGTCTTATTCCTATTCTCTATTGTCTGTTTTAGCCAGACTAAATATTTTACATGTAAAATTCTAAACTAAAATTAAGGTATTGTATTGTTACTCTGAAAATATTAAATATACAACCCATGTAATCTGGAGCATGATGTTATACATAGTATTCTGGATTTGAAAGGTAGATTGCTTCTGCCAATATTACAAAATATCTCATCTTACCTCTCTTAAGAAAGAGCAAGAGGAATATTTGCTGGAGTAGTAGTTACAACTTCAGGGAAAAGAGCTTGGGACCATGGTTGCAAGAGCCCAAGCTTGTCATGTTGTTGTTTTTTTTTTTCTTTTTTTTTAAAGATCTTATCTATTTATTTGTCAGAGAGAGAGAGAAAGAGCATAGGCAGACAGAGTGGCAGGCAGAGGCAGAGGGAGAAGCAGGCTCCCCGCCGAGCAAGAAGCCCGATGTGGGACTCGATCCCAGGACGCAGGGACCATGACCTGAGCCAAAGGCAGCCGCTTAACCCACTGAGCCACCCAGGCGTCCCTGTCATGTTGTTTTTAATGTTAAATATGACAGAAGTTTCATCTTGAAATCTTTAACTTAAGACTTTATTCTTTATCTTACCAATAAGGAGAATTTACTTGCATCAAAAGTATCATTATGATAAAGGATATGATTAATTGGAAACTAAGCATGTGCAATTCCATCTAAGTTGTATGAATCATTATATGATTACAGCATGACAGAACTCTGAAATGTAAGCTTCCTGAATTCCATTGAATAAAGATTTAAAGTACAGCATGCAGTTTTAGGTTTAAGTCTTAATGTCAATGGGAATTATATGCTGCTTAACATGACATCCTATGTATTAAAATTACATGAAAAATCCAGTTATTTAGAAATATTTTTGAAGTAAATACATTGCAGCATGAATGGTGCCAGTGATAAAAATGGAGATGTCTCTAATTTGTTAATCCTATGCATAACAGATGACTCATTTGACTAATGAAAATTACAAACACAAAAAAATGTAACTTCAAAGGAAGAGGACAAAAGTGAATAGCATATACAAGTCAATAAAAACACATATACATTCTTTTACATTATTGGTCATTTAGATATGCATATGTATGCATGTATGTTTGTGTGTGTGTGTGTGTGCACTCATGAGTCATGAAGATTTATACACAAGAATGACTTGTTTTTTTGTGCCTTGTACTATTATGCTAAAATGATACAAAAATATACAAAGAACAGAAATACAAATAATAAATACGGAACATACATTTTTTTAAGTCTTTAGAAATACACAAGAACTATAGAGTGAACTGTTAGAAGTTAGTGCAGATTATATTTAATGTTTGTAGAGACTATACTAATATTTCATTACAAATAACTTTAAAATGTGAAAGGAAACACAGTCTATCTGAATGGGCACCATAAATTCACATTATTGCCACGTACATAGTCTAGTGTATCAATTTATTTGACAAAAAATATATTAACAACAACAAAACCAGATAACTAAATAAATAGTCCTTTCATCAGCTCCTGATTTCTGCCATACTGATGCTTTGGTGAATCATCAAGGGGAGTAAATTATTCATTATAAATTTCAAAGAGGAGCCTCCATTGAAAAAGCTCTGCTACTGGTCCTTCTTGGAACCAACATCAAGAGAATTCATTGCAATCTCAAATATTGCAATAAAATAGAAGGTGAGAGGCAACCACTCAGGAGAGGTGTCTAGAATGAACTGAGCTCAGGGAGCTACATCCTAGCTGAGTGAGGTGTGTAAAGATAATTATTAATATTTGAATTACACTTGGAAAGAAAAAGATTAATCAAGAAGTTGCATACAAATGTCAACCAAGGTTTTAAAAACAGAAATCTTTATTCTATTTCTGACAAATAATCTGGAAGGGTTTTAACAGTAGCCCTAAACATGGTTACCATATTACAACTCTATGGCATTAACAAAATCAGCTATAGAATCTGGGTTTGAAATATTTGGTTATCTTAAGGCTTATTTCAAACCAAAGGACTGCAAACAAAAGCTACTCAAAATGAACACGATTAATTAACAAATCTAATTTGTACTGCTTCATAATCAATTCAAGTGTACCCTACTACAACTTTACACTAAGTGAAGAGTTAAATCTAGGTTTTATAGAAAGGGCTCCAAAAAAGATATCACAATACTATCCCTGGTTAACTGTCTATAGTGTGTTAGTTAAAATTGTCAATACTATCAATCAATAGTAATTTACCTTTAACTCCTGGTTCATCTCTGATAATAAATTTAAAATAGGTAAGGAAGAAAAAACACTGGAGGTAATCTGGCACTGCCCCATCTATGTATCTCCTAACTTCATATCTTGGTGTGCTCTAGCTGGATACAGATAATTAGGGGTATAATCACTTTTCCTAATCTTCTTTGGCAATGGTTTTCCTTGGCTGCCAGAGGACCTCATTTAGATTTGGTGAGGAAGGGTTCTTTCTCTTCCACTTAGCTATCTTCCACTTAACAAATCAGAAAACATTTGGATAACACTGATTTTTGTGAGTGAATAAGTCAGTGTTTAATGTAAATTAATGAATATAAAGACTTTCCTCTCATTAAGGAACATTTCCATCTGTCTTAGTCATGCTTCAAGGTGCAATGCCTAAAGCTTATTTAGTGTTAATACTAAATATGTACTTAAATTTACATCAAAGAGAACTGCCTCTTTAGTCCAACCAAGAGTGTATCGATGGTACTACAGCTACTGACTTGAATATCTACTGCACACTTTCTATGTGTTAGTCATCACGCTAACTACTTTCCAATTATAAAATTTAATCCTCATTACCACACTATAAGGTAGATTATTATTATCCTAATTTTACAGATTGAGAGCATGAGGCTAAAAAAGGTAAACAATTTGCCCAATATTCTATCTAGAAAGATGATTCCAGAGCCCATGGGATAGATGATTTGCTGTGGGGTAGAGTTCATGTAAAGACTAAAAGGAGAGATAAATTTGGATAGAAAATAAGTGATTCTTAAATATTGTCACTCTTGGGGCGCCTGAGTGGCTCAGTGGGTTAAGCCTCTGCCTTTGGCTCAGGTCAGGATCTTAGGATCCTGGAAAAGAGCCCCGCATTGGGCTCTCTGCCTCCCCCTCCCCCTCTGCTTGCCTCTCTGCCTGCTTATGACCTCTCTCTCTCTCTCTGTCAAATAAATAAATAAAATCTTAAAAAAAAAATTGTCAGTCTCCTCTTCTTATTTCCTCCAACCCACAATTCTCATTGAAATAAAACATTCAGGAGGTAATCAAAACGGAATAAAGATCTGTAGGGGGGAGAGATTCAATGTGATCAATGCAATTTAATTTAAATGGGTCATAAACCAACTGGACCAAGACCAGCAAGTTTCATTTTTTATTTCATAGGTCCAACAAGTTTTATTCATCAAAATACTCATTTGACCCAATGCTAAATGTTTTTAAAATAATATCCCAAAGACAAAGACTCTAAGCATTCAACTTAATTGCCTTAGCACTCTGCGCTAACGGGCAGAATCCTATGTAAAATAGTATTCACTTAGTGTAAAAACCTGTAGGCAAGACTAACAATAAGGTTATCTGCAGGTACGTGTTAATGAGGCCATTCAGACAGATGAGGTGTCAACAAGGTCTAATTATTGGGGAGTGAACTTGGGTTACTATTGTGTGGTAGGGAAGCAAATTTAGGATATTGACAGTTAGCCATTCATAAAGCTGCTTGATCTATCATGAGGGGGAAAAGCACCTATCTTATAACTAACATCTGAAAGCAAAATAAAATAAGTGAAGATTTTTCCAGATGAGCGTTAAATATATACCATTTGAAAAAAAAAAACTGAGTATGAAAAGGAAGTATTGAAAAGTAATCTCTCACAAAGAAGCTCTCTTACTCTCACACTCTTTCCTTTAAAGCCAGAACTTAATGCTTTCCCCTATAAAATTCAAAGTTACAATAAAGATATTATGTCATTATTCTTAGAATGTTAAACATACAACTTATGGAGACCAAACATTTCTTTTAAATACAACAGTTAGATAGAATTTAAGATGATAATTTTCAGGTAGGGATGACATAAGGGAACACAATTACTACCCTGTATTGCTATAAATTAGTCAAGGCACAATAAATATAATCTATTGTTGGATATATAAATGTATCACTACTGTTCAACAATGTGCTAATAAGGAAGCACAATACTCAAATGACAGCTAATTTCTGATGGCTACTTGCATGCTAAAACACCAGAAAATGCTTCTTTGAAATATATTTTTATCGTATCATTTTTTGGGAACTGGATGGAAGAATTGCTTGGGAGAGGATGGTATGATGGAGAGCATCTGACATCAGTTTAATATGAAATATGTAATGTTACTTATTTCCTTAAGGGAATTTGAGCTTTAACCTACCTTTGGTAATTGTAAGTGGCTTTTCTCTGAAATTTATGGCACTTTATTTCCAGATTTTAAATAAACTTATAGGATTTTTATTTTTGAAGTTAAGAGGGAGGAAATAAAAAGTAATTTAATCTCCCAGTTTGGAACAACTGCCTGAAAATTTTGGCTTTTTTCTTTGTGAAGGTTGATCAACTGTGGAAGTAATATGTGTAATATTAAATTAATCCACTGATAGGGATATATGATCTCTTAAAAATTTCAGAATTATTACAGTGGTTCACAATTTATTACACACTTCAGTTAAACAGATTATAAAAGAATGTGGCTGCCTTTAAAGACCTGTATGTATACTTTCTACACTCTTTTTCCATTTAACCCACCAGTTATCTCATGGTGCTCCAGAGCTTAGTTGAGTACCACCTCAGAGTACTGGTACTTATGAAATTTACTAAATACTAAAAGAGAGCGATGTCCATTGCATAGACATTGTCAACTGTGAATAATAGACATCATTTGTTTTAGTTTGCATTTTGATTTTAAATCCCATTAGCCACTTTAGCTTGCAGAAAGGTTATACCCAAAGTAGTCAATAAAAGAAAATAAGTACCTACTTAGTATTTAGTGTTTTCCTAGTGTTGTGAAGTCAGGAGGCATCATTTGCAGAGTCACTCAATGACTAGTCTGAAGTATTAAGTATTAAGTTTGGTGCACCATAGGGATGGCAGATACCTGGTACGCACTTATACTCCCTCTCCCTATCAGCCACAGCAGACCTCACTAATTCATCCTGGTAGTCTTCCTGTCTCAGATACTACCCACAGTCCTGACACACAGACCAACCTTAGACTCCCATTCAACACAGCCCTCAAGATAACCACGAACAATCTGGCATATCCCTGGAAAGACCAAAACACTGATGATCATAGACTTGGGTTACAAATTCAGCCTTGCCATCGAGGAATTAAATGGCCTATGGTTAAGTCATTTAATTTCTCTGTGGTTTGTTTTCATTCTGAAAATATGTCAGTGAAAATATAAAGATCTGATGCTATAGATTTATTCTTACATTAGTAGAATAGAGAATTATTTTTTTTGTACTGGTAGAAGTAGTTTTAGATAAAGAACAAACACTATTAGTAGTTTAGTCAGCTCACTCTTCAGTCTAATGAAGATAATTTTTCCATTGGGATTATTTTAGAAAAAAGTGTTACCAATTAGAAATACTGCCTTTTCCATTTTTAATGCACTATTTTCTTAAAAGTATATTTTTGGATGAATCTTTATTAATAACTTAAAGTATATAGTTATTTTTTAAGTTTATCTTAAATTTATATTCCTTCAAAATATAGAGTAAATACTTCGAAAATTAGGTTAGTTTGGTCTTTCAGATAAATTTACATAATTTCAGCAAAACTTACCACTGCTTTTTAATTTTTGGCACTTTTTTTCAGATATTACTATTTCTAAGAAAGTTCAGGAAGCACACACACTGCAGGACTAAAATGAATGAAACCCAAAATCGATAACTTCAAATCATTGCAAAACCTGTTTTAATGTACAAAATTCATTACCAATTCCCTGCATTCATTATTTCCATAAAATAGTATATGTTACGTTGTTTTCACTATTTTTGTTTGCATCAAACATTTTTAAAAATGCCTTATGCTTGTATATTTTCCACAAAGAATAGCATTCCATACTAATTTGACACTATTTTTTATTGAGAAAAGCCTTTATATTTTTAAACCAAGGTATGAAATTAGAAATTTCTTCTTTACTCAAGAAGACACTATTTATTTATAAAAGTCTTAACTGTGATGTATTCTATCAACTATAAATTAAGAAATATTATGTATAGCATTTTAAAAAATTTTGGGGGGTGAGCCAATTTAGGAATACCCTAGTCCATGGAAATTAAGTAAGCACCTCAATTCTTAAGGAAACAAGTAAAAATTCTATATATGAAAAATATATGACTTACATATTTAAAGATTCCTTAAGAATACAGGTAGTAACCATGCTAAATGGAAACACGAAGTTGCTCTATTTAAAAATTCTTGAATGGCCACTTCAGGATTGTTATTCATTTCCAAGGCTAACTGGTATGTGAATTGGGTCACGAAAGCAATTTTCATTGAATATGATAGTCTAAAGAGACAAATTATACTCTAGTGACAGAATATGTTTAAAAAAAAAGGCCTTGGCATATTTATATGATAACTTGCAGATATGGAACAGCAACTTTCCCCTAAAATATGTAAATATGTATTGTATCTATTCATAATCTTAATTTTTTTTCATGTCAACACTGTTTCATCAAGTGATTCCTAAAAGTTCAAGAAATGAACTTTTCCTAAAAGTTCAAGAAGTGAAGTGTGAATCAACCATATGCCTTTATATATTTCAGGTAAATTTTAATGCCGTCAACTCACAGAAACAGTGAAGTGTATAGACAATGAAATATAATTGAGAGAATACAAGAAGCAACAGAAAACCAACTAATTACATTGATATCTTGACATTAATCATTTCTGATTATCTTCATCAATGAAAGGGAGTGGTTAAAAGAAAATCACAAATAATCTACTTTGTGGTATTGAGTCTATGGCTTTGTGCTTAGTAGCTGAACTTCTAGTTGCCCAGTGTAACTTACTGCAAATGTGTTGTGAGGATGCCCATCACCAGAAGAGTGGCCACAGACACATAATTTTGTTTCTGGAAGCAATTCCTAGATTAAACAAAGAGAATCAGGAGTTGGCTTCTTCCCCCCAATCTTAAGGCTTATGCTAATAATGTACATTATCATTTAATAAAAAATATTTTTGGAAAGTTATCTTGGTAGGTGAATATAGATGAGACTATTCCATCTTTGTGTCACAGTTAATAATAGTATAGAATTAAAAAATAAAAATAACTTGGCAGATGTAAAGTTGAATATTTGAACATAATTAACCACTAACCAAAAAATTTCAGGGTCTACCATGATCTTGACTCAAGAATCTCATTTCCCATTTCCAAGCTAAAATTATGGCCAATGTTAATGAATACTCCTATAAATTTAAATGGTACTGTGATTTTAGAGTATGGGATGGTATTTGTCTTTAAAACTTCAATTATCTCTTTTTGAAAAAGCTAACTACTGACTTGTACTCAACTATAACCAATACAAATGAACACAAATCCTGGCTTGTCATGAAATGTGAGAATAATCACAAAAATCTCTTTAAACTGCCTTGGCCACACATTACTATAACACAAACAATGCCATCAAATATATATTTGAGACTATGCAGCCAAACTCTATAACCTCTGTTAAAACCTGTTGAATTGTGCCACTTGTACTGAGAACTACTCTATATACTCAAATGTATAGTTTGCATTTTTATCTGTAAAAGCAAAGTGATTATTTATTGATAAATGACATGGAATGTCATTTTTTACCTAAGTAGCATTAGACATTTCAAAGATTATGTCTGAAGGGCAAAAGGATTACACTGCATTTGAATAGACCCTGTGACAACACATCCTTAGACTTCATGTATGATATGAAAGGATGATCCCCATTCATAAGATACACAAGGGAAATTATATCAGAAAAGAAGAAAAGCAAGGAGGGATGCGGTAGGGGTGTCAGAGAGTATGTGTAGTGGTTTGATGCATGTAAATATTACATCTTATAAATAATTCTTTTCAAATACATCTGAAGTTCAGGGTCTCTGTTTAAGAAACGGACTGTATATGCTTTACATGGCTATATGCCATTTTCTGCAAGATAAGAGCAACATTAATTCAAACAGGAAAAATGGCTTCCAAAATAGTCCTTTCCTTTCGTTTCCTATGAAGAAGTATGTTACCTGATGCTGGCAGATGAGGACTATAGAAAAAAAAACAAACCACATTCAAGTTGTATTTTACTGTCAGAATCCAACAAACACGTTTTCATCTAAATTATTTTGTCAACAGCCTTGTAGTACCCTTGCTAACCTTATTTGGCACCAGTGCATAATTAGATACACAGGGGTGTGACTCCAATTGAAGGTGTTGGCATTGTAGCACTCTGTGAAAATATTAACTATGAGGTTAACTCCAATTTTCTCTTCTTTAATTAAATGCACATGGTACTAATGAGGTAACCTACTGTTCCTTGATAGCACTAATTAGCTAAGAGGAGAGTACACTCTCACACTGCAATTTAAACCTAAAAATAAGGTTGAAATATGCTAATTGCAGGCAATTTAAAACAGTACAAGTTGAAGAACTAGTCATAATAAGAGAAACTGACTGCTTTACAGCTAGGCAGCTGTAACTTTGGTTAAAATCAAAACAAGCCACATGATTTTTGGATTGGTATTTAACAAGGTCATAAGCATCCTAAAAAAATGAAATGCTACTCCATACCATAATAATGAACCGGACTCACAAAAAAAAAAATCTCAGATCAACACTCATCTACGCAAGACCAAAAATAAGTGAGCATCACCAGAACTCCAAAGGTGCCGTGACACTATTTACATTTAATACTAAAACTAAACTCCATAAATAAGCAACATCACCTTAAACTCTTTCAAGAGTATCCAAATTAATTAAAATATTGTCCTCCATGTCTCCAATATACTACAAAACATATTGGAGGATGAAGATTTGCCATCCCAATCACAGGGTCAGAAGGGAAGATGCAGAGAAGAGTAAGTCTCAGCACTTAAGGAATATACAAACAGGAAATTGCCAGACAATGTACAAGTACGGTGACAAAAATACACAAAATGTGCTATGGTATAAAGTGGTGTAGGGACCAATTTAATGATATCAGAAGCATTTCATTATAAGAAGGAGATTTTGACTACATTTCTCTACAGATTAGAGCTCTGGGATGAAAGCAGCCTAGAGCTTCACGTTGAAAGAGAATGTTCTCCATTCTTAGCTCAAATGACTTAGAACGAGAATTTCAATGAATCTGAGTATAATCCAAGTGTATTTTCTTTAACTGCTTCTCAAGCATTTTACAAATACAATTTTAACTGATAAATAATGAGGTAAACTTTAATATAAAGTAAGATTCTGAGAGACCTTCAGAATCATTAAAATAAGTTTTCATTGTATAAAGTATATTTTCATTATTTTGTAGTTTTTTCAAGATTTACTTATTTATTTTAGAGAGAAAGGGGGTTGGGGGGCCATAGGGACAGAGAGAGAGGGAAGAAAGAATCTTAAGCAGACTCTGTTGAGTGCAGAGCCTGATGCGGGCCTTGATCCCAGGACCCTGAGATCATGACCTGAGCCGAAATCAAGAGCCTAAGGCTCAGCCGGCTGAGCCACCCAGGTGCCCCAATTTTCATTACTTTTTTGATTCCATAGAATCACGATGTCTGGTTAAATTTTATTAACCAGAAACTCTGACTAACCGAAACACTCACAGACAATGGCAAATCATTCTTATTAACACAGATAGAAATAAAGCACACTATCTCTCCTTAGGGACAAGAGAAATATGGACTGCCACACACTGAGGAATCAACAGTGATATTTTTACCCCTATCACTTTGCATGCAAAATCATCAAATATATACAGTTTAAACAATCAAAAGAGCTGAGTAATAAAAATAGAGTTAAGCAGCAAAATTTGTGAAAAGGGAAAGCTAACTTAATTAAACTTTAGGTCTACTGGGGTGACGGGATGGCTCAGTCAGTTAAGTGACCAACTCTTGATTTTGGCCCAGGTCATGATCTTGGGGTCATGGCACTGAGCCCTGAGTCAGGCTTCATGCTAAGCATGGAGTCTGCTTAAGAGTCTTTCCCTCTCTTTTTGCCCCCGACCCCACTGTCTGTTTCTAAAAACAAACAAACAATAAACAAAACAAACAAACAAAAACCTCCAAAAACCCAAAAACTTTAAAGTTTACTGAAGAACAGTAACAGAAGAAAGCATATTTGAAAAACAAAAGCTTTTAACTCCCAACTCATAACTCCCGGAGTTAAAAGTATGTGAGAATAAATTTTGCACTACCATTAGCCCATCACCATGTCTTGCCAAAAGACTTGTTTGAAGAAACTGTGCTCTGAAAAATCCACGCAGCTTCTTCTCCTGGCTGTCCTTGAGCTTTCCACAACAGAAAGTGATAGGATATTGGCAAGAACGGCTAATAAACCTCTGGTCAACCATGCTTTAACAGATTCATGAAGTTGCAAGTCTGTAAAGGAGTAGCAAGGTGAATGAAATCAGTCATTTAGAAATGGGTCTCTTGGAGGCAACCTGACATTTTCTAGCAAATCACAGGGAAATACAATGTGAATGGATGTTTTAAGCGTTTGCATCTGTTTCAAATAAGCACCAAAGAAACTTTTAACAGTGAAAAGGCCAGGACAGCGTACTGGAATAAGCTTTCAATATTAACTTAAGAAGGAATCCATTCTTCAGTTAAATACAGATCATTGTAATTTCTGCTGAAACAATTACAAGTAAGTCATTTAGCGTTGAAAATAAAAATACTAGCTCTGGAGACAGTCTGACGGGGTCAGATTCTGACTCAACACTTAGTAGTGGTGTGACCTTGAGCAAGTTATTTAGCCCCTCTTGGCCTCTCTCTCTAAATGGGGGATGTAAATAATACCATCATAAGATTAAATAGATTAATTTGTATCTAGAACAGTGCTGGTACTCATATACTTTGTTTATTAACTGTATACTTAATATTTATTAGCTCTCATTACTGCTTCAATTTTTTTCAAATAGAAATATTATTAAAGTTCTACTATGGGGTGCCTGGGTGGCTCAGTGGGTTAAGCCTCTGCCTTCAGCTCAGGTCATGATCTCAGGGTCCTGGGATTGAGCCCCGCATCGGGCTCGCTGCTCAACAGGGAGCCTGCTTCTCCCTCTCTCTCTACCTTCCTCTCTGCCTACTTGTGATCTCTCTGTCAAATAAATAAATAAAATCTTTTAAAAAAAGTCCTACTATGTACACATTATATTTATTATACACTGTAAAGTATGCACAAATTCTCGAGACATTGTGTCTATATACAAATAGCTTTCAGTCTCTCACTAGACTTCATGATACAAATCAAAGCCTCTTTCGCATGAATAAAATATATTTGAACTATGGAGGTAAAATATCTCTACTCTTAAAACTACATAACAGTTATAAAAGAAATTGATCATGACACAAAGAAATGGAAAGATATACCATGCTCATTGATTGGAAGAACTCATATTGTTAAAATGATATTACTCAATCTACAGATTCAATGCAATCCCTATCAAAATGCCAAGAGCATTTTTTACAGAACTAAAATCATCCACAAATATATATGACACCACAAAAGATCTCAAATAGCCAAAGCAAACCTGAGAAGGAAGAACAAGCTGGTGTCACCACAATCCCAGATTTTAAGCCATTCTGCAGATCTACAGTAATCAAAACAGGATGGTACTGGCACAAAAATAGACATAGCTCAATAAAAAGGAAGAGAAAGGCCAGAAACAAATCCATACTTATATGGTCAATTAATCTATGACAAAAGAGGCAAGAATAAACAATGGGAAAAAGAGAGTCTCTTCAACAAATGGTGTTGGGAAAACTAGACAGCTATATACTAAAGAAAGAAAGAAGGAAAGAGAAAGAAAGGAAGAAAGAAAGAAAGGCAAAAAAAAGGCAAAAAAAAGAAGAAAAAGAAAAGAAACTGGACTTTCTTACATTATTAAAAAAATATAAATCAAAGTTCATTAAAGACCTAAACATAAGACCTGAAACCATGTAACTCCTAAAAGAAAATAAAGGGAGTAAATAGTTGGACATCAGTCTTATCAATACTTTTTTTTTATCTGTCTCCTCCAGCAAGGGCAACAGCAGTAAAAATAAGCAACTAGGACTACATTAAGCTAAAAGCTTTTGTACAGTCAAGAAAACAATGAGCCACAAAGGCAACTTACTGAATGATAGAGGATATTTGCAAATGATATATTCAATAGGGATTAATATCCAAAATATAGGGGCACCTGAGTGGCTCAGTGGATTAAGCTTCTGCCCTCGGCTCAGGTCATGATCTTGGTCCTGAAATCAAGCCCCTCGTCGGGCTCTCTGCTCAGCAGGAAGCCTGCTTCCCCGCCCCCCACACCTGCTTGCCTCTCTGTCTACTTGTGATCTCTCTCTCTCTCTGTCAAATAAATAAAATAAAATCTTTAAAAAAATATCCAAAATATATAAAGCACTCATACAACCAACACCAAACAATCCAATTCAGAGCACCTGACTAGATATTTTTCCTAAAGAAGGCATGCAGATGGCAAATAGACACATGAAAAGATGTTCAGTATCACTCATCATCAGGGAAATGCAAATCAAAACCACAATGAGATGTCACTTCATATTTGTCAGATTGGTGAGTATCAATAAGACAAGAAATAACGGGAGTCAACAAGGGTGTGGAGAAAAGGAACCTGCCAGGCACAACTGGTAAGAATGTAAACTGGCGCAGCCACTGTGGAAAGCAGTGTAGAAGTTCCTCAAACAGTTAAAAATAGAACTACCCTACCATCC
>RCUC01159467.1:0-20350 GCA_003697995.1 Taxidea taxus jeffersonii
ACAGCACTTCAATGAAGCCCTTGGCTAGTCCTTTGGTAAAGAGCAGAATTTCTTTCTATTGCAAATAGTCCTCAATCAGGAAGCTGGGTACAGCTTCACAAACACCTCCCATCTCTCTCTGTCTCTCTTGCTGGATCTCCCTCCACCACCCCTGCCTCCATTCATCCATATATCCATCCATTGTCTGCCTGTCTGTCTATCTATATCTATCTGTCATCCTCATTATTCATGGATCTCATATTTGAAAATTTGCCTACTAGCTAAAACTTATTCATAACCCTAAAATCAATACTCAAGGTGCTTTGCAGTCATTCATGAACACGCACAAAGCAATGAAATTTTTGAGCCCCCCAGTAGATTGTTCTTTGGTGTCAAGTCTAAGAACCATTCATTTAACCCTGGATCCCAAAGTTTTCTTCTATCTGTTTTATCCTACAACTTTTGTTATCTCATGTTTTATGTTGAAGTCGCTGATCCATTTTTGAGATAATTTTGAGGCTGAGGTTGAGGTTCATTTTTTTGATTTATGGATGTTCAATTAATCTCATACATTTCATTAAAAAGGCTATATTTCCTCCATTTAGTTACTTGTGCACCTTTGTCCAAAACCAGTTGGGCACACATGCATGGGTCTATTTCTGTTCTCTAGTCTGTCCTACTGATACTGTGTCCATCTGTCCATCATTATCACACACCCCTGATTACTGTAGGTACATGGTAGGCCTTAATGTCAGCTAGAGTGGTTCCTCCTATTTTATTCTTTTTAAAACTTGTTTTAGAAATGCTGTGCCCTGTGCCTTTCCATACAAAGCTTGGAGAAAGCTTGTCTACGTCTACAGAATGTCTTCTTGAGACTTTAATAAGGATTGCATTAAACCTGTAGATCAATTTGAGAATAATTTGCATCTTGAATTTATTGAATCTTCCAATCTGAACATTGTGTGTCTTTCCACTTATTTAGATTGTCTTTGATTTCTTCCATCAGCATTGTGTAATTGTCAGGATACAGAGCATATGCATGTTTTGTGATGTCGATACCTGAGAGTTCAGTTTTCTTTTGGGCAATTGTAAGTTGTATTTTGTTTTTAATTTTGGATTCCACATTTTTGTCACTAGTAAATAGAAATGTGATTGAGTTTTGCTTGTTGATCTTGTATACTGTGACCTTGTTGAACACACTTATTAGTTATAAGGGTTTTTTTTTAGAAAAATAAACAACTTTATTTTTAGTTTTAGATTCATAGCAAAATTGGGCAGAAGGGATGCAGATTTCTCATATATCCCATATATAGTCTCCCCATTATCAGTGTCCCTTACCAGAGCAGTACATTTGTTATAACTGATGAACCTGCTTTGGCACATCCATATCACCCAGAGTCCATAGTTTTCTTCATGTTCCCTCTTAGTCTTATACATTCTATGAGTTTGGACAAACACATAAGGACATGTATCCACCATTACAATGTCATTGTTCCAAAAATCCTCTGTGTTTCCCTTATCCATCCCTCCCCCCTCCCCAAACCTTGGAAACCACTGATCTTTTTACTGTCTCCGTAGTTTTACCTTTCCTGGACTATAATATAGTTGGATCCATATATGATGTATGCTTTTCATATTGACATTTTTTCACTCAGTGATATGCCTTCGAGTTTCCTCCATGTCTTTTCATGGAATGATAACTCATAATAATACCATACTTTATTTATCCATTCACTTACTGAAGGACATCTTGGTTGCTTCCATGTTTTGACAGTTGTGGATAGAGCTGCTATAAACATCTGCATGTAGGTTCTTTTTTTTTTTTAAGATTTTATTTATTTATTTGACACAGAGAGAGAGAGAGAGAGATCACAGGCAGGCAGAGAGGCAGACAGAGAGAGGGGAGGAAGCAGGCTCCCCGCTGAGCAGAGAGCCCGATGTGGGGCTCGATCCCAGGACCCTGAGATCATGACCTGAGCTGAAGGCAGAGGCTCAACCCACTGAGCCACCCAGGCGTCCCCCTGCATGTAGGTTCTTATGTGGACATAAATTTTCAGCTACTTTGGGTAAATACCAAAGAGTGTGATTGCTGGGTCATATGGTAGGACTCCGTTTAGTTTTGTAAGAAACTACCAAACTGTCTTCCAAAGGGACTGTGCCATTTTGCATTCCCACCAGCAATGACTGAGAGTTCCTGTTGATCCACATTCTCACCACCATTTGGTGTTGTCAGTGTTCTGGATTTTGACCATGCTGACAGATGTGTAGTGACAGCTCATTGTTGTAGTGGTATTTCATTATCTCCCTGAAGGCATATGATGCAAAGTATCTTTTCATATACTTGTTTGCCTCTGTATTTCTTCTTTGGTGAGATATCTGTTAGAGTCTTTTTAATCAGATTGTCTGTTTTTAATCAGTCATTTTTAATCAGATTTTAATCAGATTGTCTGTTTTCTTATTGTTGAGTTTTTAGGAGCTGTTTGTATATATTCGTATAATGGTACTTTATCAAATATGTCTTTTGCAAATATTTTCTCCAAGTCTGTAGCCTTTCTTTTCACTCTCTTGCCAATGTCTTTCACAGATCAAAAAAAATAATAATTTTAAGGAATTCCAGTTAATCAGTTCTTTCTTTCATGAATTATGCCTTTGGAACTGCATCTAAGAACTCATCACCAAAGCTAGGATTATCTAGATTTTCTTCTATGTTATCTTCTAGGAGTTTTATAGTTTTACATTTTACACTTACGTCTGTGGTTCTTTTTGAGTTTATTCTTGTGAAGGGTGTAAAGTCTGTGTCCGGAATCACCTTTCATCTTTTTGCATGTGAATGTACAGTTTTCCAGCACCATTTGTAGAAAGGACAATCTGTTCTCATTGTATTGTCTTTGTTCCTTTGCCAAAGGTCAGTTGACTGTATTTATGGGGGAAGTTGGGTAGTCTCAGTTCTCCAACTTTGTTGTTCTTTAGTATTTTGTTGGCTATTCTGGGTCTTTTGCCTCTCCGTATAGAATAAGGTGGTCAATATCCACAAAATCTTGCTGAGATTTTCATTGGGATTTCATTGAATCTATACATCAATTAGGAAAAATTGATATTATAACAGTATTGAATATTCCTATCCATAAACATAGAATATCTCTTTATTTACCTAGTTCATTGATTTTGCTCTTCTGAGTTTTGTTTTTTCTTATATAGATCTTGTACATATTTTGTAAGATTTATATAAGTATTTCCTTTTGGGGGCAAAAATGTAAATAGTATTATATTTTTATTTCAAATTCCATATGTTCATTGCTGATAGATAGGAAAATGATTGACTTTTGTGTATTAGCTTTGTATCTTGTAATACTGCTATTCATATATTAGTTCTAGGAGTTTTTAGTCAACTCTTTTAGATTTTCTACATGGACAATCATGTCATCTGTGAAATAAAGCAGTATTATTTCTTCTTTCAAAATCTGTATACCATTAGTTTCCTTTTCTTGTCTTACTGCATTAAATGAGACCATCAGCACAGTGTTGAAAAACAGTGGTAAGAGGGAACATCCTTGACTTCTTACTGGAAAAATTTTGAGTTACTCACTGTTAAGTATGGTGTTAACTATAGGTTTTTTTTTTTAATAGATACAGATCTTTCTTAACTTACAATAGGATTAGGTACATTCCAAGTTGAAAATAAAGTAAGTAAAAAATGCATATAATACACCTAACCTACCAAACATTATAGCTTAGCCTAGCCTATCTTAAATGTGCTCAGAACACTGACATTAGCTTACAGTTGGGCAAAATCACCTAACACAAAACTTATTTTATAATAAAGTGTTGAGTATATATAATTTGTTGGCATTAATTTTGTCATATATTGACATATAATTTATTGAATGCTATACTGAAAGTGAAAAATAAAAGGGCTGTATGGATATAGAATAGTTGTAAGTGTTTGGGTTGTTTACCGTCACAGTCACGTGGCTGACAGGGCACTGTGGCTCACTGCTTCTGCCCAGCAGCATGAGAGAGCATTGTGATACATATTGTTGGCCTGGGAAAAGATCAAAATTCAAAATTTGAGGTATGGCTTCTATTGAATGTGTATTGCTTTCACACCATCGATAAGATGAAAAAGCAGAAGTTGAACCACAGTAAGTCAGGGGTGGTCTCTGTTCCTTATTAAATCGAGGAATTTCCCCTGTATTCCTAGTTTACTGGGAGGTTTTGTTTGTCTGTTTTTTAACATGAATGGGAGTTGAATTTTGTCAAATGTTTTCTCTGCATCTATTGATGTGGTTGTGTGATTTTTTTTCTTCTTTTGACTGTTGATGTGATGGATTACATTAGTTGATTTTTGGATGTTGAACCAGCCTTGCATACCTGGGATAAATCCCACTTGGTCATGGTACATAATTCTTCTTATATATAGTTGGACTCCATGTGCTTATATGTTGTTGAGGATTTTTTGCATCTATGTTTATGAACGATATTGGTTTGTAGTTTTCTTTTCTTGTCACACCTTCGTCTGGTTTGGGTATTAGGGTAATTCTGGCCTTATAGAATGTGTTTGGAAGTATTGCCCATGCTTCTCTCCTCTCAGTGAGAGTGTAAAAAATTGGTATAATTTCTTCCTTAAATGTTTGGTAGACTTCACCAGTAAACCTATCTTGGCCTGTGTGCTTTCTGGGAGTTTTAGAAAGTTGTTATTAATTCAGTTTCTTTAAAAATATCAGCCTGTTCAGATCATTAGCTTCTTCTTGTGTGAATTTTGGCAGATTGGGCATTTCAAGGAATTGGTCCATTTCATCTAAGTTATCAAATTTGTGGGCATGAAGTTGTTCATAGTATTCCTTTATTAACTTTTAATTTCCATGGGACCTGTAATGATGTCCTATCTTTCATTTCTGGTATTAATAATTTATGTCCTTTCTCTCTTTTTTCTTTATTAGCCTGGTTAGAGGCTTATCACTGTTATTAATCTTTTCAAAGAATAGGTTTTTGTTTTCATTGATTTTTCTCTATTGATTTCCTGTTTTCGATTTCATTGATTTTTTTCCTCTCATTCCAATTATTTCTTTTCTTCCACTTATGTTAGATTTAATTTACCCTTCTTTTTCTAGTTTCCTCAGAAGAAAACTTAGAAGACTGAGTTTATATGCTTCTTCTCTAAAATGTGCCTTCAGTGCCATAAATTTCCCTCTAAATAATATTTTCACTGTGTCTCCCAAATATTGATAAGTTGTACCTTCATTTTCATTTAGTTAAAAATATTATTTCAGGGATGCCTAGGTGGCTCAGTTGGTTAAGCAGCTGCCTTCGGCTCAGGTCATGATCCCAGCGTCCTGGGATCGAGTCCCACATCAGGCTCCTTGCTCGGCAGGGAGCCTGCTTCTCCCTCTGCCTCTGCCTGCCTCTCTGCCTGTGCTCGCTCTCTCTCTCTCGCTCTCTCTGACTAATAAATAAATAAAATCTTTAAAAATTTTAAAAAAATATATTATTTCATCTGCCTTGGGTTTTCTCCCCTGACTCTTGTGTTATTTAGAGATGTATTGTTTATTACCGAAGTATTTGGGGATTTTCCAGCTACTTTTCCATTATTGATTTCTATTTTAATTCCACTGTGGTCTAAAAGAACACATGGCATGAGTTCTACTTTTTTAATGTATTGAGGTGTGTTTTATGGCCCAGAATGTTGTCTAGCTTTGTGAATTTTTCACGTGAACGTGAGAAAAATGTGTAGTCTGCTGTTGTTGAGTGAAGTAGTCTATGGATATGCATTATATCCAACTGATGGATGGGATAGTTGGATTCAGTTATGTCCTTACTGAAATTATGCCTGTCCATTTTGATAGAAGAGTGTTGAAGTCCCCAATAATAATAGTGAATTCATCTGCTTCTTGCAGGTTTCTAAGTTTCTGCTTTATATAAAACCTTCCATTCATGCTTGACCCTCAGTTGTGAAGTGCATACATGGTAAGGATTATTATGTCTTCTTGGAGAATTGGCCACTTTATATTGTGTAATACCCCTCTTTATCCCTGATACCTTTCCTTTGTCTGAAGCCTGCTCTATCTGAAATTACTATGGCCACTCCTGCTTTCTTTTGATTAATGCTAGCATTATGTATCATTCTCCCTCCCTTTGCTTTTAATCTAACTGTTTCTTTATATTTAAAGTATGTTTCTTGCGGGGCACCTGGGTGGCTCAGTGGGTTAAGCCACTGCCTTTGGCTCGGGTCATGATCTCAGGGTCCTGAGATCAAGCCCCACATTGGGCTCTCTGCTCAGCGTGGAGCCTGCTTCCCCCTCTCTCTCTGCCTGCCTCTCTGCCTATTTGTGATCTGTCAAATAAATAAATAAAATCTTTAAAAAAAAGTGTGTTTCCTGTACACAACACATATCAATGAATTTTAAAATAGAAAAAGAGTGGAGAAAATCAATAAAGCAAAAAGCTGATACTTTGAAAAAATTCATAAAATTAATAAACCTCTAGAAAGACTGACAAAAATGTACAGAGAGAAGACATGAATAACCAATTTCAAAATGAAATAGAGGATATTATTATATATCCTGCAGCCACTAAAATTATAATAAGGTAATAATATGAACAATTTCATGCACATAACATCACAATTATAAGAAACTAACCAATTTGTGAGAACCACAAACTATCAAAACTCAACCAAGATAAAATAGACAATTCAGATAGTCCTATAACTATTAAAGAGATTGGACTTATAATTTAAAAACTTCCCCAAAAGAAATCCCCAGGACTAGATGGATTCACTTGAGAATTCTACCAAATACTTAAAGAACTAATTTCAATTTTACACAAACTCTTCCAGAAAATAGAAGAGGAGGGAACACTTCCCAATTTATTTTGTGAGACCAATATTACCCCAACACCAAACCCACAAAAAGCAGTACAAAAAAGAAAACTATAGACCGATACCTTTCATCAACTTAGATACAAAAAAATCCTCAACAAAATATTAAAGCATCAAATCCAGCAGTGTATAAAAATAATTATAAACCTTGAACAGGGAGGTTATATCTAAAGTGTGAAAGTCTGGCTTACTGGTCATTTTGTTTGTTTGTTTTGTTTTTAATTTAAATTCAATTAGCCAACATATACTACACCATTGGTTTTTGGTTTACTATTAAAAATCAATCAGTGTAATCCACTGTATCACTAGGCTATAGAAGAACAATTATATAACCATGTAAATTGATGAAGTGAAAGCATTTGATATCTAGCCCAGGTGCCTGGGTGGCCCATGGGTTAAGCCTCTGCCTTCAGCTCGGGTCATGATTTCAGGGTCCTGGGATCGAGCCCCACGTCGGGCTCTCTGCTCAGCGGGGAGCCCGCTTTCCTCCCCCCTCTCTCTGCCTGCCTCTCTGCCTACTTGTGATCTCTGTCTGTCAAATAAATGAATAAAATCTTTAAAAAAATCAAGTCCAATAAAAAAAGCATTTGATAAAGTCTAATGCCTATTCATGATAAAGACACTCACCACACTAGGAATAGAGAGGAACTTCCTCAGTGGTATCTACCAAAGCAGAAACTAGCCCTATAGCTAACAATGTATTTGATGGTGAAAGACTAAATGCTTTCCCCTTAAGTTTAGGAACAAGGTAAAAATATATGTTCTTACCTTATTCAGCATAGTATTGGAAGTTTTCGCTAGAGCGATAAGGCAAGAAAAACAAATAATGGCCTACAGACTGAAAAGGAGGGAATAAAACTGTCTCTGTTTATGGATGGCGTGCTTGTCTATATAGGAAACCTCAAGGAATAGAAAACAAAACAACAAGGACAAAAACAAAACTTCTAGAGATTTCCAATTTTCAGTCTGGCATGTAGGAAGCTGAAAGTCACCACTGTGTCCTCACTCACACAGGGCAAGGAGAGTAGATTGGCAAATAATCCTGCCTCACAGCCCCACCTCATTCCTCCTTGTTGATGCCAGGTGGAAGCCCCGCTTCAATGAGTTCCACTGATACCAAGGTAGACGGGGGAGACCGGAGAGCTACTAGCCTTACCTCACACTCCCTCACTCAATCTCGTTGCTGTTCCATGTGTGTTCATCTCTTCATTATTCCCCGTCAAGACCAGAGCGGGGTGTCTGGGGTGTGGAGTGTTGACTAATCCTGCTTCATATTTTATTATTCAGTCATGTAGATACTGGGTAGAGTTGGAAGTTCTGATCGCCACCAGAACCTTCTGACAACACAGTAGGGAATTCAGAGCACCAGCCCTGGAAGATCAGCTCCCTGCCTGCCCTGTGGACACCAGAGGATGTGGACAGTTTTCTCATTGGTGTGTGGGTAAAATAGGACAGCGTTGCCAAAAAGCTTTCTGTTGGAGTAGACAGCCCTTTCCCTGGTTGTTTGCCTCGGGAAACAGGCTTTGCTTAGAGCTTATTTTTTGTCTGTGCCTGTTGGTGATCCACTACACTGTGTCTAGAGTATACGGGACACAATGAGAAAACTCAGGAAACTCACTGCCATGTTATTCCTAAAGTCCTGAAGTCTTAGGATTTCTTCCTTCCACCTTCCAGAATTTTCCTATGAGTTTTTTTTGCATTATGTCCAGAGATTTTAGTTGTCAGAGGGAGGAAATGGGAGAGATGGGGTTACTCTATCTTGGCTAAAACCAGGTCTGGACATAATCTCAGGCAAAGCAAATTTTAGGCAGACATTTGTGGTTATTTCATGTCCTCTTCTCTCTATGCAGACATGTAGTTTTTCTACCAGAAGGCAAGTCAGATTTTTGCAAGACTCTAAGAACAATAAATATTATCTGTGTCAGTTTCAAAACATGTCTATAAATTCTTTGACATTCCTCCATCAGAAGGATAAGGTCTATGTCACTTTGCCTCAAATACTGGGTAAGCTTAGGGACTGGTCAGTCCATAGAGTAGAGCAGAAATGACATCATATGACTTCCAATTTATGTTATAAAAGATAATGAAGCTTTTGCTTGGCTCTTGGGAACACTCATGCTGGAATCTTGAGCTGCCATATACATATTCTGACTGCCCCAAGGCCATCATGGTGAGGAAGCTTAAATTCATCCACCCAAAGAGACTCTGAGCACATGCTGCTGGACGTAATTTGACAAGTTTCCTAAGATCACACAGCACACCGTCCCCCCTCCCAAGATGCCAACTCTTGGAAGAGACAGGAGCTACCATGATATCCAGAAGAGGGAGGATGTGACTGGGGTAGGGACCAGGGAGGGAGCTGTGGAGGTGATGAGAAGGAGTCAGTTTCGGACATATTTCAAAGGAGAGCCACCATGTTTGCTGACAGAAGGGACATGGGACATGAAAAGAAGAGAGAGCAGGTCCAGCCTGACTCCAGGTTTTCAGCCTGAGCAATTAGAACTCATGGAGATGAAGGAGATGGTGTCAGCAGTGGGAGGGGGGGAGTGGAAAGCAAGGCAAGTGGAGCAAAGGGTTCCATCTGGGATGTGTGAAGGACACCAGATATCTGTGGGAGGCCCAGGTAGAGATATACAACCTACATTTCAGGGGGAGGGCCAGGCTGAGAGGCCTGGATGCCTTCTGGTGAGGTCTCCAAGGGAGGAAGAGAGGGTAAGGAGAAGAAAACCAGGGACGCCTGGGTGGCTCAGTTGGTTAGGCGGCTACCTTCGGCTCAGGTCATGATCCCGGCTTCCTGGGATCGAGTCCCACATTGGGCTCCTTGCTCGGCAGGGAGCCTGCTTCTCCCTCTGCCTCTGCCTGCCACTCTGTCTGCCTGTGCTGGTTTGCTCTCTCTCCCTCTCTCTCTGACAAATAAATAAATAAATAAATAAATAAATTCTTAAAAAAAAAAAAAAGAAAACCAAGGATAGAGGCCAGGGATAGCACCTGTTTACAGGGAAATGAGCCAAGGGGGAATTTGGAAAGGAGATGGAGAGGGACAGCCAGAGAAGGAGGAAGCAATCCAAAGAGTATGGGGACAAGAGGCGAGAGAGAGGGTTTCAAGGAGGAGGGAGTGACTTTGAGACAACTAAAAACTGCCCACTGGCTGTGACAGAGGTCACTGGTCACATCCCCAAGAGCAGTTGTGGATAGAGGTGTGGGGAAGAAATCCGGATATGATTGTATTACGAATAAATTGGAGGAGTGAAGTGGGAGATGATGAGCCTAGATAATGTTTTTAAGGGGCTTCACTGTAAAAATAAAGCAAAGAAATGTGTGTTACCATTAGAGGTTTATTTTATTTTATTTTATTTTATTTTATTTTATTTTATTGTGTGTTTTATTCTTTGTAGTTGTAGATACAGGTCCTGACATGTTTGTACACGGATGTGAGCGGTCCCGCGGCAAGGGGTACTTTGATAACGCAGGTGGGTAAGAAGGGCGGCTGGGGTGATGTTCCTGAGTGGGCAGGAAAGGACGGGATCTAGTGTACAAGTGACCTTGGAAAGGGACAGATGAGTCTCAGACGTGTGAAGAATTTCCTCACAAAGGTGCACATCCGTCCACATATTTATCTGTGCACAGACCGAGATGGATAGAATATTTTTGCATCACACTGCTCATATATTTCAGCAACTTGTTCTCTTTATTCAAAAATATGTTGTGAAGATCCTTCCATGTTAGTGCACAGAGACCAAACTCAATCTTTTTAATGACTGCTTAGTATTCAGTAGTATGGATGCCCCATTATTTATTTAACCAATCTCCTACTGATGGACATTTAAGCTGTCTCCATGTTTTATCTGCTATTACAAATGATGCCGTAAAGAACCCCCTTGCATAAATGTATATCCCCGAGCTGTTCAGAATCACTAACTTCTAGGAGTGAAATTGCTGGGTGAAAAGATGGGTGCCTCTTAAATTAGGTAGATGCTGCCCAAATGTCCTCCACAAAGACTGCTCCAGAGAGCACCCCACTAGTGGTGCAGGAGTGTGATGAGTCAATAGCAGGTTTTCTTAAAGCAGAATTTAACTTTAAAGATTTTTTCAAATGTTATTTTAGAGAGAGAGAGAGTGAGAGTGGGAAATGGGGCCCACCACTCCTGGTCTCTGAGCTGTGGGAACGTGCCTGCCCACTGGTTCGGGGGCTGGAAAGGCAGAGAACCAGACAGGGGCAGAGAGGGCTGGCAAGCAGAGGGCAGCAGCACAGAGCTGGGGAGCTGTGGGATGCCCTAGGGCAGGGAGTCAGGGCTCTGGCCGGCCCCACAAACCACTCCTGTGGGACCCTGGCGAGAGGCCAGCCTCTCCCCACCAGACCACAGCAGCTGAGTCATGCAGGTGCAAAGAGGTGACAGGAAACGAGGTTGTCAGTGTCCGGGCAGAGACAGTGGGCTACACACTGACAGTCACCCTCTTCTTCCTTACTGACACAACCCCCATTTGCCATGGTTCCCCTGCTTAAAAACATCACATTCCCCACCCTGCCTGTGGGTAGTCATATGACACAGTTCCAGCCAGACGTGAAAAACATTACATTTCCCGCATTAGTCCTAGGACACAACTCAGGGCCACTGTGATGGGGCAGAGGTTGTCCCATGGCATTTGCTGGGCTCACCACGGACCCCGCACTGTCTGTCCTGAAAGGGGACCCAAGGCTCAGGTAGAACGGTTGCTCTGGGACCTCAGGGTGGACCAGGCATTCAGAAGACACCCAGGGGAAACAGACCAGCAGGCTGGGACCCATGAGATCTGGGAGCTGCCTCCTTGCTGGGAAAAAAATAGCCCCCAGTGTATCTAGGCTTCTGATGGTCAGGTTCTCTACTCTGAGTTATACCAGGCCTGGACCTTCTGCTAATGGCCCCCGAGAACTTTCTGCACTCAGGTGACCTCTTTGGGTCTGTCTTCGTTCATATGTTAAAGTGAGGGAGTAGAACCAAGGGATATTTTTTATTACTTTTTTTTTTTTTTGAAGAACTTAGATTCTCAGAAGAGTTGCAGCGTTGCCGTCAGGTTAAAATCTTCCATAGCTGGAGTGCCTTTGTTAAAAGTACGAACCATGGGGTGCCTGGGTGGCTCAGTGGGTTAAAGCCCCTGCCTTCGGCTCAGGTCATGATCCCGGGGTCCTGGGATCGAGCCCTGAATCAGGATCTCTGCTCAGCAGGAAGCTTGATTTCCTTCCTCTCTCTCTCTACATGCCTTTCTGCATACTTGTGATCTCTGTCTGTCAAATAAATAAATAGAATTTTTTTAAAAAGTACGAAACCAACATTGACACGTTACAATAAACTACACTCTCGATATTACTCAGTCTTGGTGGTTTCTTCCCCTCATGCCCTTTCCCAGTTGCAGACTCTCATCCAGGATACATTACATTCAGTCCTCCTGCCTCCTTACTGCCCCCACCCCCACCCTGTCTGGTCTGCAATACTCTCTGTCTTTCTTGTCCTGTGACCTGACGTCTTGAGGAGTACTGGTCAGGTACTTCGTTGAATGCTTTTCAGTTTTGAGTTTCCTTGATGTCCTCCTCACTAGGCGAGGTTATTGGCTTGGGGGAAGAATAGCATGGAGGTGAAAGTGCTCTTCTCCTCACATCCTATGAGGGGACACATGTTACCCATGTGACGTATCACCGTGACGTTGACCTCCACCACCCAGTCAAGGTGATGTCTGCCAAGTTTCCCCACTGTAAGCACTCCCTAAGCCCTGGCCCCGGGTCCTTCCCCTGCTCTGTTCTCTGCAAGCAATTCACTATGTGGGGACCCATGCTCAAACAGAGAGGACAGTTGACCCATAAGCAATAGGAGCTTGAATAGAGTGAATCCACTTACACTCAGATTTTTCTTTTAGACTTGACCACAAAAGCCACAAGGCAGCTGCCCACCCCAGTCTCCAGGGGACCCAATGGGAGATACCTGGCACACAGGAGGTGCCTGCTGCCCTCTGAGTACCTGGCCAGCTGCAGCTCACTTGGGCAGATGCACAGAGCTGGTGGGCAGGTGCCGGTGGGCAGTGCTGGTGGGCAGAAGGTAGGGCTGAAGCAGAGGAAAGCATACAGAAGGCAGAGATGGTGCCCTGTAGCCAGGGTCCCCCTGTGCACCCCAAATCCTGCACACAGGCACAGAGAGATCCAAGGCTGGGCCAGCACTGCATAGGTGCAACCACAGACCTCGGGCCTCTCCCCATGCGGGCACCCCAGCCCCACAGCCTCCCAAAAGTGTCCCGCACACACAAGAAGCCACAGCTGCTGATGGTCACAGGCCACCGGTACTCCTCCAGGCAGATGGGACAGCTGTGCTCTGCCCCAGGTCACTGTCCCATCAGCAGTGGCTGCAAAAGGAAGCAACCAGGCTGCGGCACACTGTCATCCCTGGGGCCAGGCCCCTGCCCCCGCCACCACTACTTCCATTGTCCTGGCCCAGCCATCCTGCCTGCACCTGCAGTCTTTCAATAAACACACTGCAATATTGTAATGCATTTTCTCTTCCTTATGATTTTCTTCTCTCTAGCTGATGTTATTGTAAGAATACAGTCTATAACAAGTAACCAAAATACGTATTAATGCACAATTTCTGTTATCAGTAAGGCTTCCCGTCCACAGTAGGCTATTAGTAGTTAAGATTTGGGGGAATCGGGATGCCTGGGTGGCTCAGTTGGTTAAGCAGCTGCCTTCGGCTCAGGTCATGATCCCAGCGTCCTGGGATCGAGTCCCACATTGGGCTCCTTGCTCAGCAGGGAGCCTGCTTCTCCCTCTGCCTCTGCCTGCCTCTCTTGTCTGCCTGTGCTCACTCTCTCTCTCTCTCTCTCTAACAAATAAATAAATAAAATCTTTTTAAAAAAAAAGATTTGGGGGAATCAAAATTATACGTGGACTTTCAACTTCTTGGTGGGAGAGTGCTCCTAACCCTGCATTGTTCCAGGGTCAACTGTATAAATTATTTGGAATTATTCTTTTGGAAGATCTGTCTCTTCTCTCCTATTTATTTATTCATTCATTCAATTATTGTATCCGTGTAGACTCACGGATATGTATTTTAATACTTTGGGTTATAGTCCAGCACGGAGTCATTGTGTTACTCAAATTGTTCTGTCTTGGGGAGTTCATGGGGGCCCCTGAGTCCTTTGGCTGTGGCCTCCAGAGTCTGTTGAGCACTTTCTTACTTTCCTAGCACTACACACCATCGCAGATGCACCTTCCACAGTCCCCTCCTCAGCCCTCGATTCAGCCATTTCTCTAACGGTCTATGGTTCCCCTTATTGGAGAATAGCATTAGACACCAAGATCTGGGCTCTCAACCAAGGGACTTTGAAGGTGCCTCCTGCTCTAAAACTCTAGGACTTAGGGAAAAAGTCGTTCCAAAGTCCTGAAACTCTGGAAAAGGAAATGAGATCTGCCATGTTCTGGAAGCTTCCAGAAGCATTAGGGGCGTGTTTTGGCCTCTTCTTTTTGTTTGCTAGTTGTATTTGTTGTTCTTGCCTCCAACTCAGAAACAGATAACTGTGGGGTTTGCCAGCCAGAACCTTGTACTCTTCCACCTGTAAAGTAATAGGAATTCCTGTGCAGACCCCAGCCACAACAACCTTCAGCCAGTCTGGCATGCATAGAGTTAATTCCTCCCCAGGCCACCTTTTGACCTTTGTGATTGGTGCAAGGATGGGGCTATGCTCCTTGAGGCCAGTGGGAGTCAGGAATCCTGAAGTGGGTCAGAGAGTGCTCTGAGCATAGGGTTCCTTGTCACACATATTTGGGAAAAGGTGCAATGGTTCTCCACTACAGGGCTTCTCAGAGCCTTTAGTGCAGCTGGCAACTGAGGAGACAAAGCCCTGAGTCGGGCCTGGCTGCTGGTTCCACTCCCCCAGCAAATCACCTAACTTCTGTATGCCTCAGTTTCCTCCTCTATAAAGTGGGACAGTGATGGAACCTGCTCCACAGGGCTGCTGTGATGCAAACTGAATTCATGAGAAAGGAGTGGTGCCTGACCCCTTGAGGAGACACCTAGGACAACTTGGTGTTATTCCCACGTTCATCTCTGTCATCAGGACCCCTGCTTCGGGGCAGGGTCGGGCTCTGGCCTCACTCCCGAGAACAAACCCCTAGTGCAGAATTTTCCGGGTACCCATTACTTGGGAGGAAGATGGAGGGAGGATTTACCTCCAACCCCAACCTTCATTGACTGAGGCTGAGCCTGAGTCTCGCTCCCTGAGCCTGAGTCAGGCCCCCATGATAAATGGAGCTGCTCCCAGCTTTAAGGCATGTCTGTGCCCTACCCGTGGCTGGACACCTGGCCTGGCCCAGACAGCCAGGTGAGCACCTGTCACCAGATTCCGTAAATGATGGGCTGAATTTCACATTCCTCGTGCCTGGGGCTTCCCTCCAAAAAACTTTCTGCATGTCATCCAGAATATCGTTCTTCTAAATCTAGTCCACCTCAATGTCTACCCACCCTGTGGAGTGGTGCCCAGAACCCCCTCAGGTGATCAGGGATGGGATAGCAAGGGCCAGAAGCCAGTCCCCACATCACCCCACATCCAGCTCAGCAGGTCATCTGCGCCCCCAGGTCAAGGTGTGGCCACTTCCTCCCCTGAACACCTCCTGTGAGCTGGCCCTGCGGAGAGCTTTCCCTCCCCTGGGACTCTCCCCGGTGAGGGGGGGCTCACCAGCTCTGCCTTCCAGGCGGGGAAGCTCAGGATCTGAGAGGTTAAGTCAGAGCCCCAAGGTCACCCACCTGACCCTAGGGAACCCTAGGGAATACATGTCCCCACCCTCCCACTGCCCTGTGTATGGGGATGTGATTTTTGGCAACCTCCAGGCACCTCCCCGTGCTCCGCTGTCCCCTTCCTGATCCCTTCCTGCCCATTTGACCAGAACCTCCCCCTGAGCACATGGCAGAGATGGGTTCCCAGAGCCCAAGGCTGGCGCCCAGCAGCAGACAAAGACTGTGTGCGCTCCAGCCCGCTTTCTGATTGTGACTTACTTACCTGACAATAATTAGTTCATTATGTCCACGGCACGTATCATTCCTCTTGAGGCTTTGCAGTGATTACAGCGTGGTGTGTTATTAACAATGATTTGTGGGAGCTAAAATCTTCGGATAAAGATCGCACTGGCAAGACTGCTGGGCGTTCAAGAACTTGCCAGAGCTCATGAGATAGCTCTACACCTGGACCTGTAGCCGACTCCAGCCTCCAGCCCTGACCCCTGCACTCACAGCTGCTATGATCCTGGGAGACCTTTGGTGCAGCTCTCAGGGCTCATGTCCATCCCAGCCCAGGAGGGAAAGGCTGATGGAATCAGTGCCTCCCATCTGCAGATGTGGGAACGGCCCCCCAGAGTGGAGAGGCAGCTCTCCCAAAGTCACACAGCATGGAAGTGGGGGATCCCTGTGAGCTCCTGCTCTAGGGCTCCCTCCTCTGCTCACCCCACTCCAGCCCTCCTCAAGGGAAGTGCAGAGAGGAGAACTGGGTCCAGTGTTTGGAAGCTTAGCAAGGACACAGGCATTTGGCTGCTGTTTTCCCGGGCCCCAGCACATTGTAGGGTGACAATAAATGTGCAAAGCCCTTCCACCTGCCTTCTTGCTCTTGTGTCCCCCACACTGGGTTCCAGCGGGGACTGCGTTGCACGCAGAACAGACACACTTGGCCCTAGGGCCGAGGACCACCCAAGCATGGGGAGCATGTTATGTGTTTCCAATCCTGTAAAATCAGGGGGCCTGAATCACCTCCAAATCCTCCTGGATCTAGGATGCTGAGTCTCCTCATGCCTCCAGCCAGGCCCCTTTCCCTTCACAGGGTCCTTAGGGACAGCAGGCAGAGGTCACATGTCATCCAAAGGCCACATGCCAGCACAGAGCAGGGCAGGTACATGATCCAAAGTCTCCCAACTCCCAGTCCAGGGCTGGGGGTCCTTCAGACCCATAAAAAATCAGACATGAGGGTTTCCCTCTGGCCAATTCCCTTTGAAGGTGAGTAGCATGAGCCCATGTCAGGAGAGCATTAGCTCCCTCACCTCCTGTCCTCACACAGGAAAAATGAACTTGGATCCAAAGACAACCAGAAGCCACTGTGAAAATGAGAAAACTGGGTCTCAGAGTTGTCAAGTCATGTTCCCAGGATGCTGGCAGGAAGTGGCAGAACTGGGATCAAACCCAGGCTTGGTGGCTATAGAGACTGAGGTCTTGGCCATGGAGCCTGGGCCCTGGCCACAGCCTGCTCCCTCTTGGACCTAGAGAGCCCTGGCAGGACCTAACCTGCTCTCGAGGGTCCTAGCCAAAATTGTGGGAGTGACGCACTGTCCTCCCTTCTCCAGGCAAAGCAAGCCCCCCCCAGAGAGGAGGGGAGTGACTCCAACACCCCTCTCTCTGTGGGGGCAGAGCCAGTTGGGACAGAAGCAAGAAATGCTGCTTCATATGATAAAGAAAATGACCTGGGACATCAGGCTCCCATGGAACAGCCACACACGCGCCCCCTCCTTGCCCCCCAACCGGAAAGCCCTCTGTCTTCCTGTAGTACGTGTTTTGAGCACATTGTTTTCCCTTCTTGATAAAGTGTAATTTGTTTAAGGCTCTCTGATGGTTATTTCATGTCTCCAGAGCATACTCTTCACGGGCAGATCAATTCCAAGGAAATACCTAGAGCCCGTGGAAATTAAATCTATTAACAAGTGGCCAGTGGCTCCAGGGAGGCCTGGACTGCGAAAGGAAATGTGACGGCTGGCTGGCGCCCTGCCCGGAGACCTCGGGAGATGTGGAGGGGATTCACACTGGGGTTTCATGAGTCTTAACACTAGTTTTCCCCAGTGGCTAAAATTAAACTTCCTTTCCTAGTCCAGAGAGGATGATTAAGGAAGACTCAGAGCAAACCAGCCCTGTGTGGGGTTGGAGGGGCCCCTCAGGTCTCCCCTAGAGGGATTTCTGTTCCTCAAACCCCATGAATGTCAGGAAACAGCTTCTGGTTCCCACAGTCGCCTCCACATTTTGGACACTGGGCATCCTCATAGGAGCAGGAGCAGTGGAAAGCAAGGAGAACCAAAATGCCACCCCAGCACCACAGTCCATCAGGGAAGGGAGACCAGGCAGGGACTTTGGAGCAGCAGAGACCATCTCTGAAGGCTGTGATGAGGGAGCAGGGCAAGGGGAGAGAGGGACACTCCCCTCACGCTAGAACATCTGCAAAAAAGGGAATTTCCAAAGATCCTGGGTGCTGGAATGGGCTTAGGTCCAATGCCTCATATGATACCAGAAACCCCACAATAAAATTTATACACTGATTGACCGTAGAAGACTGCTGGCAGCTTCTTATTGTGCCCAGCTCTTTGCTAAGGCTTTCCGTATATGCTTTCCCTGAAACCACATAGCCCAGTAACACAATCATGTGGAAAATAGCACTATTATCCCCACTTTACAGGAAAGGAAACAGGCCCAACAAGGTAGAGTCATGTGCCCTGAAATGCACAAAAGCTGTGATGTGTTTCCAACCTAGGTTGTCCTTGTATTGTGCCTCCCAACAAGTAGCCATTCACCTTCCACTTACATACCCCCAAGGACAGTGAGCTCACTACCCATCAAGGTAGCCCATTTCATCTCCATGACAAGACAGCTTTGACTGGAGGACAGTCCATCAGACCACACTGAGAACACTTACTCCATCTTCTGTGTGGCAGCCTTTCCTGCACTGAAAGACAGCACTCGTCTGCACACGGACGTTCATCTCTGGGTTCCACAGTCACGTTACTTTTCGGAGTTACTTATCACACATCCTTCATGAAGCTTGCTCCCGCAATTAAGCTGGAGTTTCTTGTCTCCTTTGATACTATCTGACAAAGCTGGATGCATTTCTCCAATGAAGAGCTTATGGGAGAGAACGGTGCTAAACATAATTGCAGAAATAATTGCAGTGAAATTAAACACAACATCGCGCCATTCGACACCTGAAGTTCGCAGCCACGAGGCTCAGTCCGAATGCTCAGAGCCCACCTTCTGAAAGAGCAGGTGCTCACAGTGAGGGGACCGCTCAGCTGGGATCCCTCTGCGAGACGGGCACACGAGCTCTGAGTAGGGTCCCTCAGGCTCGTGCTGCCAGGCGGTGGCAGGACCCGTCTCTCCAGAGGCAAGGCTGGGAAGAGTTCACGGCTCTTCATGTCTCCCGGGCATGAGATCCATCCCACCTCAGAGCCAAATCAGGAAGGGAGAGGACTCAGCCGCTGGCATTTTCTAGACATCTGTCATAAGCAGGAATGAGGGCGATACCAAAGGCGCAGGGGAAATCCTGGTCCTTGGGGTCTGTGAAACCCATCCCTTATAAGCTGCATAACTCTGGCCAGTCAGTCCACATCTCTGGACCTGTTTCTTCACCTGACACATGGTGCTAATAATAACCACCGCCTGGGGATGGTTTTATGTTTTAGAATCAAATGCAATCTTCCACATGTTGTCTCAGGAATAGGCTTAGCCTCTGTCCACTCCCTTATATTTCAGTGGTGAAGAAGATGCCGAGAGTTGGCTAGGAGCTGTGATGTCTATAAATATGAATATCTGTATTTTCCCCTCTTACCTAACCTTGGCCTGAGCCTCCAACTGAACTGGCCCTTTATACAGAACTCTGTCCTCTGGCCTGGCCACCGCTTCCATGCTGTCTCCCAGATTTTCTCTTGGCCAGTCCCAGTGGCTCCACCTCTGTCTCCAGACTCTTCCCACTCTTCTCTGTCCCCACCTTTGGGACTAGACTGTCTCTGCAGGAAGGGCAGCTCTATCCCTCTGCTTTCCACCTGCCCGGACCTTCACCAATGACCAAATCCAGTTGAGTGCACCAGGATCTCATGCACAACAGACGGCCCGCATTCCTGAGGATGCACGGTGTGTCCGGAACTTGCGTTCAGGGTACTAATTTGGCCCAGGGCTCGAGGCTGGTCTATTCCTTGGACACGGGTAAATCTAGATCTGCCTGGCTTCTAAGCCCTGTGATTTGCTTCACAGCCCGGTGCTCCTTGTGTGATTATGGAGAGAGAGCTTCTTCCCACAGCTGTAATTAAGGAATTACAGAGTCTCTGAGGATGGAGTCAGGAGGGCTTTGAAGACAGACCACCAGGAAGGAGAGACTGTGGAGCTGGGAGAAGAAACCTCCACCGGGGTCAGGCAGGCTGCATCACAGCCTAAGCTCTCCTGCCCACATGCTGTGACTTTGGAGAAGCCCCTTAACAGCTCTGAGCCTCAATTTCCCCACCAGGACCCCGAAACCAAAACCACCTGTCTCCCTGGGGATCTGTGAGGGTTGCCTGAGTGTAACGTTAGGGGAAGTGTCTAGCACCACACTCCACTTAGTATACAGATGGGCTGGAACCGAACCTTGTCCACTGGGACTTAGAAGAGAGGAAGACTAGACCCTGGGGTTCTGGTGCCCACACTCCAACCTTCCTGCCCTCCAGCCTGCTGTAGAAGCTAAAACCCAGTGTCCCCCCCC
>RCUC01159468.1:0-60702 GCA_003697995.1 Taxidea taxus jeffersonii
TAAAATTTTTGCATATATGACATCATGTGCATGGGTTTTATTTCTCACCTTTGAAGATCCCTTAAATATTTATTTTATTCCCTTACAGATTAATTACCTGAGAGGAGAATGATAGGATCTAACACTTCTCAGACATTCAGAATCTCAGGCAAAAACAGGCAGCCTGTGATCTAGAAAGCCAAGCCAACTAGGTCAGGGCACGGGTGAACTAGGGAACTTGTGTGCACATCCCAGCAGTGGAGCCCTAAGGCATGGAGGTGGTCTGGGGGTAGCCAGCCACACCATACCCATCAGATTTCACGTGTTTGGCAAGCCCAAGTGCCATGCAAAGAAGGCAGGAGCCAGCCCCACACCTGGTATCCTCAAACCATGCCTGGGACTCCCACTAAACCCCAAGTATTTTCTTAGCCTTTGCATCCCCATTGCCCTGCTGCTACTTCTTCCATCAGATCCCTGGGGGCAAGGTAGCCAAATCTGCATGTGGAGGCTCTGGGCTGCTGGAGTGTGAAGTTGTCAACCAGACCAGCATGGGGGCGACAAAGGCCAGCTTTTTTTTTTTTCATTCCAAGCAGATAATTTAATGACAGTTTTGCTATTAAAAAAAATTCAAGTAAAATGTTCAGGCTTATTTCAATATAAGGAAAAAAGATATTTCAGCATAAGGGAAAAAGCAGCTACAATTTAAAAACTTACTGCACAATGAAATCAACATTAACTCTGAAACAGACAGTGAGAGTGTTGGCCTGTGGGGACAAAGGCCTGCCACATGGCAGGAGTCAGCCAGCTCTGAAGTAACCTGACAGCACCTTCCATCCTCCCACACCTGCATCTGCTCGAGAACCGCAAACCTGAGTCATGGCTTAAGAATATTTGATTTCAACAATAAACTTAAGGCATAATATTATTCTAACATTTTCTCTGAAAAATAGTTGGAGAGAACACAAATGATTCAAAGTAGAGATTTGTTTTAGGTGTAAAAGTACCTTAGATATATATATTTGCTTTAGGGAAACTGATTTTGACAAGCTCTGGGTAAAAATCATTTTTTAAAGTGTCAATTTTTCACTTACACGTAACCAATACATCTTATTTACAGATATATGACTCAATCTTTAACTGCTTTCATATAAAATGTGTATTTTAACTGGTAGATAACTGTTATATGCGGTTTTTACAGAAACACTAAATATCCTCTTATTCACTGCCAGTTGTGATGATAATATTGGTCTCCACATTAAGAAATGAACAGAGTTAAAAGCTCAATGAATACCATTAAGATGAAAACCCAGTGTTAACATCCTGCTAAGGCCACATCAGTTATTCAAGGAGTCAACTGCTCCATCTGCTGCAACAAAACAAAGCAAGTATGATTCTGAAGACCCTCAAAAAAAAGAGCTCTGACTTACAAGACAAGAAACCACTGCTTAATGCTGCTATCGGTGTTAAGTTCTTATACTGGGTTCTGTTTTTCTTTTCAAAAAACACTGATTTTTCTACTAATATTCAACTTTAAAAAGGTATCTTAGGTCTTTAACCCTCAGAGAACTGGTATATTTAGGCAACTAAACCAATAATAATAATAATAATAATAATCAGGAGCATGTATGTATCTTCTTTTTAAAAGATTATTTATTTATTTATTTGACAGACAGAGATCACAAGTAGACAGAGAGGCAGGCAGAGAGAAGGAGGAAGCAGGCTGTCCACAGAGCAGAGAGCCCGATGCGGGGCTCGATCCCACCACCCCGGGATCATGACCCGAGCCGAAGGCAGCAGCCTTAACCCAATGAGCCACCCAGGTGCCCCTCTCCATAGTTTCCAAAGGGTTAAAGTGCAGCAGTGTAGGATTTTTATCAGACAGGGCCCATGTAGGTCAACAGAAATTACACTGGGTATTTAGAAAGAAGGAATGGTGACCAAGACATGCCTAAGAGGTCACTGGTCTTGTAAAGAGATATTCCAGCAGCAAAAAGTTGGTAAAGGATTTTTCTGTAAGTTGAGAAGCAAAAAGAGATACATTATGCATACCACAGTTCATTTGGCAAAAAAAAGAAGGGAAGAATAAAGGGAGAAAAAACAGGGGAAGAGATCTAAGTACACTTAGATTCTCAAAGGCAGTTATTTTATCTGAGACTGTGGGTAAGAAACTTCTTGAGAAAGCCCAGGACCTGAGACCCTTGCAACAGGGAGCATCATCTGCTTGCTTCACTCTTACATGGTTTTCAGAATAAAAAAATTCAGCCCATTAACCATAAAGATATATAATAACACCAGAACATTTTTTGAAACACATTTTTATTTCTTATTTTACAGGCTTTTACAAAGTGTCTTATCCTAGGAAATTGTATTTTATTCTCTCTTCTTTACATCTCTACAGGAAGTGGGCTTAATTGAATAAGTAAGGAAATTCTCCAGAGCAGACCAAAGGGGCTGTTTCTTCAGTTCTGGAAGAGTGTGCTGTAAATCAAAGAGGAAAAGGCCTGTGAAATATATCTTGCTCTACCTCAAACCTGGGCCTCTGAATTTGGGCTAGTCAGGGCAGAGGCCAACCTGTGTGTCCTTACCATGGCCCCGAAAAGCAAGAATTGCAAGGTCACAGGAGGGGTTTTGGAAAGTATGCAATTTTCTGCAGCTGGTTTCCCCTTCTTCCTCCACCCAGCTCTTTACTGGAGCTGCTAAAAAAGTGTTCCATCTTCAGACTTCTGCCCTTGGCTGGCACACCATTCTGTGGACATGCTAACAACAGAAGACCCCAAAACCAGAAGTCTGAATATGGTTGCGACTAAGCCAGCAACAGTGGGATCTTCTTGGGCCTGTATCTCTTTCTCTGTAACGAGGGTGTTGAGTTAGACTTATCTCTAGGGACCTTGCGCTCGAATAGTCCATGAATGCCACATTCTCATTGCAAGTGGCCAGAATGAAGATGCTCTCAATCTTGGGGCCACCTTAAACTTTGACACGGGCCAGTTTCTTTGTGGCACTTGATGTCCGGGATAGGACGGGGAGTGGGAGCCATTCTAATTGTCTGTGAAGGAGCTGGAGAAGTCCATGCTGACAGTACGGCTGAAGTAGCAATGATTCGTGTCCAGCATATGGGCCATTTACTATGTGGTTGAATATCCTCTTATAACAGACACCAGACTCTGAACAGCAAAGGCCCAGGGTCACACTTCTGTCTGAAGCCAGGACTTTAGAACTTCTCTCAAGCACAGTACCACCTTTCCATTGTACCTGTTTTATCTGTTCGTTTGCTCACTCACTATGCCAGCAAGTGGGGATGGCCAAGGTAAACCCCACACAGTTTGTTTCCTTGGGGATCTCCTGGACTAGAGAAGACATTTCTCTGCAGCGTCAGAAGCTGGACTGACAGCTTCATTCCAATAATGTCAAGTTTGGAGGTCAAGGGAGAAAATCCCGACAGGTTTTGCTACATGGAGCTAACAGCCAGAGGACCTTCACCTCTTACTTTTTGTAGCTGCTGCTTGGCTTTTACTTGTTCCCCTTTTTCTTGCAGCAAAATGGTGTCAATTCAGCTCGACAGCCCCCAATCTTAACTTCGAAGGAGAGACACTCGACTTCACAGCGCCCATCCCTTTTCTTACACTGTATCTGTCTGTATATTCCTCCGTGGGCTAAGTGAAGAAAGCAGGGCTTCAGTTACCAATCACGGGTGACCAGAAAGCAACACACCATCACCCAGGCCAAAGTCACAGCTCCTCACTACCAAATCTCCTGCAGACACAGAGTGCACACCTAGGAAAAGCACATGCCACCTGAATAGTGGTGTGGGAGCTCAGATTCTCTGCACAACTGATGCAGTGTCCTTACTTGGTATTCAATTTCTTCTACCACAGTCATTTCTAGAATACCTAGAAATAGAGAACTTCTTTCTGGGAGGGAGGCAGTATACTTTCTAATTCCCATAGACAGTCCTTTTCCAATTTGTGATTTTTTTCACATCTCCAAATTAATAGTCTCAGATATATAACAAAAGGTAAAGACAATGATCAATGATAGCCTACATGCACTGCTGTGTGGTTGTTGAGTTTCACAATTTTAAGTGCAAGGATAAAAGAAACGTGGTACCCGTCCATTTTGTAAACATATCAATGGGATAGGCAACAGGTCTTCCTTCAGAACAAAGACTAAGCTGAAGAGATCAAAAGTATTTTGAGAAGAATGATTGAAAAAAAAGTTTTTGGCGATATGTGTTCTTGGGACAAATAATAGACAAAACGGGAATCAGTTCTCAAAAGGAAATTATTACTCTCAAAAGGAAATTATTCTCGGAAAGTACAACTTTGGGGTGGGGGAGTAGAATACATATGGTTATCATATACCTGAGATACTGCCGTGCTGAAGAGACACTGAACTTGTTCATGCCCCAGTTAGGACTCAGACCCATGGAAAGGACTCACATAACTTTAGATTTCTGCTCAAAGTAAGGGGAATTTTTTAATAGTCCAAAGTTGAACTTGGGATATTGTAATAGGTCACTGATCTTCATCAGGCAACTGGGCAATCACTTGATATGGAATACCTATAAGGTGTTTAAGTATTGGGGCAGATAACAAGAACGAGAATGATGATAAAAAGCAATGACAGGCAAACGATAGTAACAGTGAACTTCCTCAGGGCACAAAGGATGTGCATGGCTTTGTTTAAGCAGTTTACATAAACAGAGGGACTGTTAAAATTTCCCCAATCAGTAATTTTCTTTTCAGATAATGGATAACACATGGAGACTCAGCAAAATGTGTCAGTCCCTGGTCCTGTGTCTCTGCATGGCCCCACGGATAAGTTTGGACAAATGGAACAGGAATGGAATGATGTAGCTACCTCTATGCAATCTTTTTAATCGTGCCCTTTACTTACTTTTCAGCCCTTTCTGTTGGAGCATCTTTAGAATCAGATAAAACAGTCACATATTTAGGATGCAAAGTTAACCTTCCTCCCTAGTCTCAACATGACTTGATGGAGAAGGACCTTCCTTCTACCCACAATAGTCAACTTACTTGTCTTTGGACTTTTCCATAAGAGAAAAATAAATTGTTTTTTTTCATTTACTCTCTTTTTAAGTGTCTTTGTTATAATAAGTTTGCCTTTACTCTAATTAATGCAACAAGTCTTCATCTTTCAAACAATCCTATTATTTTTTTAAGATTTTGTTTATTTATTTGACAGGCAGAGAGGCAGGCAGAGAGAGAGAGAGAGGGAAGCAGGCTTCCTGCTGAGCAGAGAGCCCAATGTGGGGTTTGATCCCAGGACCCTGAGATCATGACCTGAGTTGAAGGCAGAGGCTTAAACCCACTGAGCCACCCAGGTGCACCCAAACAATCTTATTATTATTACCATTTATAGAAAGGAAATTGAAGCACAAGAGTTGACAGAACTTATGGAAACTGAGATCCAACCTCACATGTTTTGGCATAATAGTCAGTGTTCATTACGTCTTGTATTGATCATAAAACTCACTTCCAGCTCTGAGATTCTCTGTGGTTGTTGTAATCGTAGTGGTCCTAATCCGAGCCCACACTGTGCTTATTGTTAGGATTCAAATGTGCCTGAGTGAGTTTGGGATTCAAAGACCTGATGAATGGGGATGGAGAAGATGGCTTAAAATGTGTTTCTCCACCAGAATCCATTGTCTGACCTCCGAGAAAAGAGATTGGGGCAGAAGCTAAGAAATTGATTTGATAAATGAGCCTTTGAAACACAAGGACATGTTTTTATGTCTGCTTTCAAAAATGCAATATGAATGCCACCTCTCAGAAAGCCCTGCCTGATCCCACAGCTGGAACCAAGCTTCTATCTCCATGGCTTCTCTGGAGACTCTGCATCTTTTATGGTGTTTATGGGAACTGTTCTGTGCATCTTCCCATATCTTCCATTCCCTTATATACATATTTGAAATGTATCAAATGCCTATTTACTATTCTGGGCAACCTATTTTTTTTTTTTACCAATACAGAGATAATAAAATCATAAACTTCAAGCAAATTAAGGGTGAGGACCATGCTCTGATTACACTTTGGATCTTCACTTTACCTACTTTTGCTATCATGCCCAAACAATTTCTCATTAAGTGGTAGGCACACGTTTCATATCTATTGGCTTGGCAGGCCTTCTGAAGCCTGATTGTATAGAAATAAGTGTAGAAATCCAGGAACCATGAAGAAGTAAAGTGCTTCATGATACGTGGGGAACCCCCATTAGAATTGGCTTCATACCAAAAAGAACGAAGCATAGCTGAGAAGGGATGAATATAAAAGCTTCTTAGGGGGACACCTGGATGTCTCGATTGGTTGGGTATCTGAATCTAGATTTTGGTTCAGGTCATGGTCTCAGGTTACAGGATGAAGCCCCATAACAGGCTCTGTGCCCACTGGGGAGTCTGCTTGGGATTCTCTTTCTCTCTCCTTCTGCCCCTCCCCCAGCTCTTTCTCTCTAAAATAAATATATAAATCTTTTGAAAATCTTTCTTAGGGATAAAGTCTTGGCTATACTGAGCAAAAAAGAGACCATTTCAAAGCTTTCAAAGATTGAAAAGCAAACTAACGAAGTCACTAGCTGTTTAAATGATGAAATTTTCCGTAAGTATGGGAGAACTAGAAAGAAATTCTGAATAATCAAAGATTAGGAGATTTGGACCAGCTAATAAGACATACAAAAATAGACCAAGAACCTCTTATCATGCGTTTAGTCTCATTCAGGCTACAAAAGCTATAATTCTCTAAATTAACAAGTGTGTTTGGAATTTGCCTCTGGAATATTCTCTCATTTTAGAGCAATCACTTTGGCATATGCTGAAGCTGTGTTGAAGAATACAGAAGGAAAGAGATTTAAATGTAAAGAGAAGTCTAAACCCCGGGTAGAACATTTAGGAAAATTAACCAGAAACTCTTCTGGGTGGAGCTAGTCTGGCTCCATGTGGTCCCATTGTTTTGAGTCTCAGCTCAATAAAAGATTTCCAGTAACTGCCCTGTCCTGGGACCATTTTAGAACACAGGAATGCACTTTTCTAAAACCTGAGCTTTCTTCTCAAAAGACAAATTGTCATCTTTTCATCTATTAGGATTTCCCTCTTACCTGAGAAAACGTGAACAAGGAGAATGAGAGCGGCAGAAATTAAGGAAAAGATTCTCATGGCTCCAGACATCAGTGGAGAGAGGGTACAGTTGCTGGAATCCAGTGCTTTTATCAAGGGAAGTTGATTAAAACAAGTTCTATGGCTCCGAAAGGGCTAGACGTCAACTTGGGGTTTAGTGTTCATTAAGAAGAAACTATTGTTCATGTCATGCTCCACTGAGTAATGTGTGGGCTCTTGGATCAGATATTATCCCAACGATGTTTATAGGGGAGTAGGGCAGACAGCTTGTTCTCCTGACTGTATTCCTCCATTCTATGTCCCTGCCTCCATGTCTGTTTTTCCCTGAAGCCCCATTTTGAATACCTTCCCTTCAAGAAGGTCTATAACCCCCATTCCTCTTCTGCTTCTCTAAGATGATACATGCAACCTGGTCTCTTATAAGACTCACTTGGCAGTTGTTAATGGGTGTCTGGTATAATGGCTTTTCAAAAATTATAGTATATGACCAATTTTTTACCTGTCCAATGTGACTATAAACAAGTTCCACAGAAGAAAATGACTCTCCTTCATCCTTTTCCTTCCATTCATTCCTCATGACACTGCTTTGCTGTAGTAGATGTCCAAATTACAAGGGTTCTTTGACTTATTAATTGATAATTGTCTAGTTAGAGGAACTCATGAAACAATTGATATGGAAATTATTATTAAATGCTCAAAGTTTTTATATTTGTAAGATGTTAATATTAAGGATAATAGCAGTATGACTAAAAATGACCATATCTCATATATTACGGGAGTAGCTTTCATTCAAATATGGGTTGGGGAACTATTTGTGTTTATTTATGTTACTAAGAAATTTGAATTTTATTCTAAAATCAAAGGGAAGTTCTTGAAGGATTTTAAGTAGGGGGGTTATTTGAAAGATTAAAACTCAAACAAGGAGTTCCATTTCAAATAAAGCAAAGTGATCTCCTAACAGGTGGACCCTCCCACTGGTAACAAGTAAAACGTTGGGGGAAGAAATTACCTGAAAAATATGAAAGCTGAAACAAATACAAGAATATTCTAGAAAAAAGTCAAAACTTGGCAAAATGAAACAGCACAGAGTATGTTCTCTCTGGTTTCAATGTGGCATGGAAACCCTAACTCAAACCAAACAAACAAAAATAGCTATCCTCTTTCTAAACTAAGAACACAAGGTGAGAGCCAAGGGAGACTGCAGCTGTTGAAAATGAAGACCCAGAGAAGGGAGCTGAGGTTCTACGTGTCAACTCTGCCCATGCCTTGAGCTAACCCTTGAGCCATGCTTGCACCTACTTAAGGTAAAACAAAATGACAAAGACACAAACACCGCTGAGATTTGAACTACTACCCTGCAGACAAGGTAATATTTGCAAATCGAGTTTAATAAAGCCACTTTCCTGTTGAAACAAAAACACCAGGGCGCCTGGGTGGCTCAGTCAGTTAAACATCTGCCTTCAGCTCAGGCCATGATCCTGGGGCCCTTGGATCAAGTCTCACATGGGGCTCCCTGCTCAGCAGGGAGTCTGTCTCTCAGACTCCCTCTGCCCCTTACCCCTGCTTGTTCTCTCTCTCACTCTCACTCTCTTGCTCTCTTTCAAATAAATAAATAAAATCTCTCTTTAAAAAAATCTTTTAAAAAGATTTAAAAAGAGAGATTTTATTTATTTATTCCACAGAGAGAAACACAGAGAGAGAGGGAACACAGCAGAGAGAGTGGGAGAGGGAGAAGCAGGCTTCCCGCTGAGCAGGGAGCCCGATGCGGGGCTCCATCCCAGGACCCTGGCATCATGACCTGAGCCGAAGGTAGACACTTAATGACTGAGCCACCCAGGCACCCCTAAAATCTTTTTTTAAAAAACAACTTTTACAACATCAACATTCTTCTGAGGATGCAGCAACATCACATTTCCTCTTCAACATTCAGAGTGGCCAGGACATCAGTGATGTTGAAGTAATCAGACAAGGACTTTAAGATACCTATTTTAATCAATTTTAAACATGCAAGATCTCATTAAAGAACAGAAAATATAAAGATACTTTGATACTAAAAAATACAAGATCTGAAAAAAATTAACTGAATAGATTTGATAACATAGAAAATGTGACAGGATCATGAGTCACTGAATCAATAAAAATTATGAGATCTGTAGATCAGAGAGAAAGAAGATTGGAAACACAGGTTTTTGAGTGCCTGAGGGATAATATCAAAGACAGGTAATTGAAGTCTCAGAATAAGGAGAGAAACATAATGGGGTAAAAGTAGTTCAAGGAAATAAAGGCTGAAAACTCCCAAATTTGGTGGAAGACAAATTGACCAAACCAGGAAGTTTGCCAATTGCAAAGGATATAAATACCAGGATTAGGCACATTATGGTCAAACTTCTGAAACCCAGAAAAGGGAGAAAATCGTGAAAGCATCCAGAGAAGAATACCACTTTCAGTTCCGGGAAACAATGATTGAGTTACCATTGGCTTCTGCTCAGAAACAAAAGAGGTCAGGTGACCATCCATGCACCTTGCAGCGCAGAAGGAAAACAGGCACAACACTGCCGGCTCCAAACTCCATCTGCAGGAAAAAGTCCTTTAAAAAAGGGTAACCAGGTGATGGGCATTAAGAAGGGCAGGTGTGGTGACAGGTACTGGGTGTTAATACGCAACTAATGAATCCGTGAACACTCCATCAAAAACTAATAATGTACTAGTACATATAGGTTCGTTGAACATAATAAAAGAAGAAAAAGGGAAGATAGACTAAACATTTTTTCAGGGCAAAGAAAATGAAAAGAATTTTTTCTCTAGCAGAGATTCCCTACAAGAATACTGTAAGAGGAAATTCTGTAAAAAAAAAAAAAAAAGGGAAATGCCAAAAGGAAATTTGATTTTCAAGAAGAATGAAACACATCAGAAATGATAAATATCAGAGTAAGTATTTTAAAAGTACCTTGTCTTTTAATGTATTTGAAATATGTATGACGTCTTAAGGCAAAAACTGTAGCCTTGTGGGTTCTAATGTACGTGGTTGTGATACATACAGAAAATACAGTAAAAAGGACTATCATGAGAATGGGGAGAAATACATCTACCTATACAACTACAAGGCTTCCAAACTTTAAACAAGGTAGAATAATATCAACTCTAATTAGATATAAAAAGTTAAAGATGTCTATTGATATCCCCAGGGAAGGCATAACAAGCACATTATAATGGTAGTTTTGAGACAAATATCCCAATAATCCGAAGAAGACAAGTGATAGAGAACAAAGGAAAAACTCAAGGAGAACAAACACACCAGAAATAGTAAATTGATAGACCAACATCTAACTAAACTATCATTATTTATGTAAAAATATCAAGGGACTGAAAATTCTCCTTAAAAGGTAGAGATAATCAGACAAATTAAACAGGAAGACAAAACTATGTGTTATCTATAAAAGAACTAGCTCTGCAAACATTTTTTTTCGTTTGAAGTAATTATAGACTCATAATAAGTTGCAAAAATGGAACAGAGAGGTCTTGTGAACCCATTACCCAGCCTACTCCAAGGGGAACATTGCCCATAATTGTGGAATGTCAAAGCTAGGAAATAATGCGCCGAGTGAAATCAGACCACAAATTATAAGGAAAGCACTGTAAATATAAAGAGGCACAGAAAAATTGAAAGTAAAGGAATAGAAAAACATAAACTATGAAAATATCAAGAGTAAGGAGGCTGGAGTGGCAATATTCATTTCAGATTAAAAAAAAGAACATTATCAAATAGAAAGTGGGATGCTGGGTAACATGTTTACACATTAACTGATTGAATTACAGGACGAAAGAGGTCTATACTCAAAGCAGAAGATTTTGATTTCACTCTTCTCAGCAAAGGGTAGAACCAAAAATAGTAAACCTCTTTGACTTAAACAACCCTATCACCACGTTGACTGACTTAATATTTACAGTCAACACAGCATGAAGCAACAGCAAAATACACATACACATTTTTTCAAGTACATACAATACATTCATCCAAATGGATCACAGGCTAGGCCATACAACATTTATATTTTTGTGGAATTATCAGTTTCTCCCTTCAATGTGTCTGTTCTCACTTTTCATGTATTTTGTGGTTCTGGTGAGGTTTATACACGCTTATCATGGTCACCTCTCCTGGAGCGGTTCATGCGCCTATCACTGTACAATGTTCTCTTGTTTCTAGCTCTGTGTTCTCTCACTCTTCTACTTTGACCTCTTCATTTCCTTGAATCTCAAGAGTGTCTCTTGCAGACAGCATACAGTTGGATCTTTAAAAAAAAAAAGAAGGGCACCTGGGTGGCTCAGTGGGTTAAAGCCTCTGCCTTCAGCTCAGGTCATGATCTCAGGGTCCTGGGATCGAGCCCCGCATCGGGCTCTCTGCTCAGCGGGAAGCCTGCTTCTCCCTCTCTCTCTGCCTGCCTCTCTGCCTACTTGTGAACTCTCTCTCTCCCAAATAAATAAATAAAATATTTAAAAAATAAATTAATTAATTAAAAAATAGAAAAGAAAACTCAAGTCTGCAAGGCTCTAACAGGAGTATTAAATCCATTTGCATTTAATGCCATAATTGATGAGATAGGATTTATATCTGCCATTTGCTATTTGTTTTCTTATTTATTTATTTAGGAAGAGAGAGCTTGATGGTGGGGAGACAGACAGAGAGGGAGAGAGAGAATCCCAAGGAAGCTCCATGTCAAGCGTGGAGCCCGAGGCGGGGCTCCATCTTATAACCCTCTTATGATCTCATGACCAGAGCTGAATTCAAGAGTCAGATGCTGAACTGACTAAGCCACCTAGCTGCCCCTGCTATTTCTTTTCTAAATGTTATTTCTTTCCCTCCCGCTCCTGCCTTACTGTCTTCTTTTGTTTTAAATAGATGTTTTTTGAGCAACCATTTTAATTCCCTTGTCATTTATGGTGCTATGTATGTTTGAGTTCTATTATAAGTAACTTGGGGGGTTGCAATCAGTTTTAAACAATCTAGTTTGGATTAATACTAATTCCATTCCAACGGTGAACGAAAACGTTACTCTGTATAGCTTGGTTTTTCTCTCCTTTCTTTTCTGCTGTTAGGAAGAAGTTGGGAGTTTTGAAGTATGAGAGACATTCTGGCTGGCCTTGAAGGAGAACGCTGCCTGTTTATGGAAAGAGCCACAGGGCAGGGAACGCAGGGCAGCCTCTGGGAGCTCAGGACAGCCCCCAGCCCCCAGCCTGCCTGAGACAGCCGCCCACCACAGGCCTACGATGGCAAGTGACAGAATTTTCCTGACAGCCCCGGGGGTGGGAGTGGGGGGGTGCAAGGGGATCTCTTGCCTCAGATTAGATCAAAGTCCCAGATGACCCCATGCCCCTAGTCCCACGGTGGGGGAAACCCTGAGAGGGGGTCCAGCTACACCATGCCTAGACTTGGGGCCCACAGAAGTGTGAGAGAATATGTGGTGTTTTATGCAGCTAACTTTTGTGGTACTTTGTGACACAGTGACAGAAACAAGTGCAAGAGTATTCCAAGGTAGATCTCCCTTTGGGGAACACACTGGTATGTTCTTTTGAGACTCCTGTGTGGCCCACGGCATTGCACAATTTCCCGAATGGTTGATGTTCTTCCTGGACCATCTTAGGACTCTCCCTCCACCCCTCACCTCCCAGGGCTGTATCCTAAAACCACTTACTGCTGAGTCCCTTTGTTTTAGCAGGCCACAGTATTTGGAAAATTTCCCTGTAGGATGGTTTCAGCCCAGTGACATTCTCTTGGTCTGTGGGAGCCATGCCTCTTTTGCTCTGCCTAATATGGTAAGTGCAGCCACTCCAGGGCTGGCCTTTCCGTCCTGCCCCTGTGGAAAGCTGCAGTCACAAGCTCTTCACCGGCAAACATTTTCAGGTGTGAGCACCACAGGGCAGTGTGTTTGGTTTTCCAAGTACCTCTTGAAATGAAGCCCATTTCATAAGGATTGATGTGAAAGGGTTATTTTCCTCACCTGTACCCTTGAGAGCCAGAGTCAGGTCCCAATCACAGCACACCAACCTGTTCTCCAGAGAAATCTGCCCCTGCCTCCTGTTGCTTTCTCTTATTTTCTCAAGGCACAGGAACAAGACTAAGTGTTTCAGAGCACATTCTGTGGTCAACTTCTTTGCTGTTCCTGCCTCTGGGGTCCAGTACTTCAGTGGGGAATGTGAGAGAAAATGATACTCATGGTTTTGTCCTCTGCCATTTGGAAATTCAGCCCAAATGGATCAGTCTTGCTCTACAGGTTCTGCTATTCCCTTTCAATTATGGTGAGGGAGTTCTGAAACAGAACCCCAAATGAAGAAGGGATAATACACAGCTAGGGTAGTCAGACCAGAGCCACAGTTTCAAAATAAAGGAGGGCAAGTCATGCTATGCAGGAGCAGTATGTAGACTAGAGTGGAGATACTTCAGGGAAAACCCAGCCATATCAGTGTCCCTTCTTTCTGTAGGGACATGTAGAAGAGTTTTCCCTTCCGGAAACCCAGTGGACTGATATCAGAGATCTCCATGAGTGACTGTGGAAATCAACAAACTGACAATTAATCTGAAGAAGGCATGGGCAGTCACTTGCACCCTGAAAGTGCTGAATTCATAGGAAATTAGTATGAGTTTAGGCTTTATTATTTTATAGGGAGGATTGAGGGCCTCAGGAAGAAGGGGTGTGGGTGAAAATGTTCTAGAAAGAAGCCAATTGAAGAAGAGAGGAGGGAGCAAGAGGAAGAGAGGAAGGGTAATTTGTGAGTCGGCGATCATCTATGGGATTCTGTACAAGGTTACGAGTAAGGGAATATCAGGGCATAGCCACTGGTCCACCTCTCTGCATGACTCTGGGACATGCACCTGAATCCTTCCATAAAGGAGATATCAACTGGATTCCAGGGCGTTTTCAATTTGGGGAATCACAGAATGGGGTGATTGCAATGAGCGGGGAGTATTTGGGCTCACGGTCCTCTGTAAATCCTCAACAGTATTCTCGCTGTGGAGAACTAAGCAGGAGTACCCCCTGCCCTGCACAGGTGATCACTCACCTGTAGATTCTTTTGTTGCCCACTTCTCTGAGTTAATTCCTATGAAAATGAGGGAAACACTCTCGGGTTGACAAAGGGGACGACTCAGTTCTCTTTTGGAGGATAACTGATCCCATGTAAATCGGTCTGACGGGAGAGCCAATGGAAAAGCCCAATTCATGCTCCAGGCATGAAAACAGCTCCCACACAGGGTAGTATGATAGAGATGACTTAGCATGGAGAGGACGTGATAAAGTGCTGGAAGAGCTGAGCAGGCAAAAGGGGAGCAATGGGGCAGCCCCAGGGTTAGCCCTAGCTGGAAGCCCCCACTGCCCGGTGGCTGGGGGAAAAGCAGGAGACCATGGTGTGACCCAGAAGCTAGGACTTGCTACAGGGGCTGTGCCTGCAGCAGCAAAACAGAGGGAGAAGCCAGGACCCAGAAGCAGGGACTTTGTTATTGGAGATGCAGCTACTGCTGGAGCAGAGGGTCGGGGATAGAAACCGGGGCTCTACCTTCTTCCCATCTATCCTCCCGCCACACAGTCACATTGATGGAGCCAGCTGGGAGCCAGGAGGTGTGGAGAATGTAATTTGCAGAGAGCAGTGCCAGTTACCTAGAGCAGAACAGGGAAAGGACACGGAGTGTGTCTGAGTGTGACGAGACAAGAGACGAGACAACGCTAGCTCAGATGTGAGGCTAAATGCAGTCAACCTCCCGTGTGAAAACGAGGGATCCGAGTTGGGGAGCTGCTCACAGGATGAATAATTTTGACCTTTATTGTGTGAAGCCACAAATTTTATTTCATAAAGCAGAAGTTATACAGTCAACCATTCATGCATAGATCGTGTTGAGCATTTTAAATTAATCTCTGACATTTATTGTGTGAAGCCACAAATTTTATTTCATAAAATTTTATTTCATAAAAATTTATTTCATAAAGCAGAAGTTATTACAGTCAACCATTCATGCATAGATCGTGTTGAGCATTTTAAATTAATCTCTGACATTTTCAGTTACTGGCAAGAAGAGAAGCACAAAGTTGGTGCCATGGACATTACCTGAGTAGGTACGAGTTGCTTAAAAAATACACCATAAGTACTAGAATCAATGACTGACGGTGTGTTGGATGCTATATGGATAATTTCTTGTGTGCTGTGGAATTGTAATTCTATTAACACAGATGCAGATCCCATTTCTGTTTATCCTTTCGGTTAAAATTATTACATATAGATGGAGGCACAGGACATGATGGGGTGATCACACCTTTTCTTGGCTCCCAGGCTATAACCATGAAGAAATGAACGCTTCTTTGACTCTCAATTTCTTCAAATAGAAATGAAGATAATAAAATCATAAGGTGATCTTGAGCCATATGAAGGAAGTGTGGGGGAAAGATTTGAAAGCTAAAAGGGATTCTACCATTAGGTAGTAGTCATGTCTGAGTAGGCTACTAGCTGCCCACTCAGATCTTGATTTTTTAAGGATTACCTTTAAACATAAGCAAAGAAACAAAACAAAGGGAGAGAGAAAAGAGAATTATTCTGAGACTCACTCACAGTGTGACATGGGTAAGGCTCACAACTTCTCTTGTCCTCCCTTGAATACCAAGTCCCCCTTGGAAGGCCAGGAGAGTGCTGACCTGCTTCATTTGATCTTCGGTCGGCAACAGAAGAAGTTCGTCCTGCAGTGCCCAATAACCTTCTCGTCATCGGTACACATCCTCCTGCATTTTCCCCGGCCCAGCCAGCACCGCTCACAAGGTGCAAACTCACCTAGGCTGACAAAGAACAGCTGAGACATCTTTCCAGGGACTCCCCAGAGGTGGGGGAGAAAAGGTCAAAAGCCATCAAAAAAAAGGTGAGGGTTTGTATGACTTTAAAGAGTGTTTTTAAAGAACCAGCCCTGATTTTTCAAAGAGCTCTGCTTTCTTCAGGATGGAGGGGGGCAAGAGTTAATGTTGAAGCAAGAGATAGGCACCATCCCTGTTCTCCATGCCTTGCATGGGTCAAAAGTACTGTAGAACCATAAAAATACATCCCCGATACTTTTGCGAAGGTTACAGGTTGAAGGTGGAAAGGCCACCTTGTGGTTTAGAAAGGTCCTCGAGGGTAGAGGTAAAGTTAGGTTCAGTGCTGATTTGAGTCTGGTAATGGTGGTGTGTCCTCAGTAAACTGCCTGGTCTTAGTTTTCTCATTTGTCATATTGACATTCTAGAAATACTTGTCTACACTGTAAATTTCTCTAGTGGCCAAATGGAGTAGTTTATGTGAGAACATTTTGCTGAACACTATGTCCTCCGTTAGTTACTTTTGTTGTTGTTACTTTAAACAGAAGATTTTTTATACAACCGACCACAGAAAATTTTCCAGGGTAAATTTCATGGACCAGGTAGGTAGGGCCTTTGCCAGCCAAGAATCTGTTTGCTGATCTGGTTCTCCAGGGGCAACATTTATGTTGTAACCCCTTACTCTCTTTCCTATTAACTACCCTCTTCTCAAGAACCTCTGAACTATGTGGAAGCTTACGGGTTGGTCTCCTACTGCAACCATTCACTGAGGTCCTTGACAGCCCATTTGCCCATTCCCAGTGACTATTTCAGTCTTTATGCTCCCTGTCTCACCACCTGCTCCCCCCTCTCGCATCATTTCTCAGGAACAAGCCCAGAGTTGTTCCCTTCCTTGGATGCATGGATCTCCTGAAGTTGCCCACCTAACTTCTGAACACTAACCCGGACACTCTTTGTGTTCATGCTAATTGCTGTTTGCATTGTGCCGAAGCTTGCTAGGGGTGTGGGGGTAACCATGGCTGTTCAGTATCTTCTATGAAGTCACCACTAGAGTCAGTCTTTGCTCTGGTAAGCCCAGGTCCTCATCACCTGCCTCTTCTGCTTGATGTCATGCACTCATCACATGTTGTGTTAAGAGTCCTGATCCTGAAACAAAGTTCCTGATGACTTGTATTCCAGCCTGCTTTGATGAGAGGTGAGGACAGGTGCAAGATAACATTCTACTGAAGATGCATTTCTGCTAGCAGCATTTTATGTCAAAGCTCCCTGATAGCATTTATAAAAAAGAACCAATGCTTACTACTCACCCACCCCCCATGACAGTCTAGTCCTATAGTACAATTCAGTGGCTCTGAGGCATCTCCACTCAATCAGCATATGCAGCCTTGGAACCAGATAGGATATGAATTATGTTGTAATTCTAATCTGACCTACTGTTTGGCATGCCAGGGATTACCTCTAGATGCCCATTTGCTGCTGAATTAGAACATGCATTCTCCCACTCATCACCCTGAGGACCCTCTCTGGATGTGTTTATATTCAGGGTTTCTATGCAACGGACAGGGTGATTATTTGTGGCAGAATCTGCTCTTTGCAGGCCGTGGACAGTCTGATTGTTCAGTGCTACAGTTTCGTTGAGAATTTTGTATGCCACCTCTGCTTAAAGGTGTTGGTGGGCACTGTTCCATCTGACTGAGAATCAGAGATTTAAAACTTTGTGACCCCGGCATCCTGAGTTGGAAGCCTAGCTTACCACTTATCATCATGTCACCTAGGCAAAATGATTGAATGTCACCTCTATGTCTCAGCTTCCCCATCTTCTACAAGGTGGCAGTTACAATAGTACCCACATCATAGGGATGTTTGAAGATTAAATGACATAATCCACATAAGGTTAATAGACTGTCTGGCACATAGTCAGCACTCAGTGACTAGTAATCACCATAGAATTGCTCCACAATTCTGTCTAAACACTTCTAAATTCTGTTTGCAATTACCCAGGGGTATTTCTTTCAGTTCTGTTTATAATATGCTTTCTTCCTGTAGTAGATGAGTGCACAAACAGAGATCGGGGGCTCTTCACTCTTCACAGCTCTTCTGTGATGGTGATGAGATTCCACTTTATTTGATCCTTCCTAGATTGGTACCATAGATTGGAACACATTTTGCTGGGTTTGGGAGCAAAGCCTATAGGAGACAGATGAGGATGTTCTCCAAGCAGTCAGTGCTCATTGGCTGGTACAAGCGTGATCCTCTAATCTTGCTTTTATGAACACCACGAGCTAATGACACTAGCCACCAGGTCCAAATCCCCATGGCCAAAATTCCATTGCAGTGACAGAGATTTCTCTGTGAGAGGAAAACCCAAGTAAGAGAAGACAGACACAGAAATCTGGGATTTCAGGCAACTCTATTCTCACTATCATTTCCATCACTCCTTGTCGCCGGAAATCAGACGTAGCTGACGGGCCAGAGGCCTTAAAAGTAGAAATTATGCACAAGGGATTCAACTTACCTCCTGGAAGTGGCTCAGAATACTCCAGTCCTGCCTGGCACCCTAAATTCAAAACAACACATTTTGGATATTAAAATCAATGCAGGAAATAATGTCGTATAAAACAGTATTTCCAGCTCCACACATCTGCTGTCAAAGGACAGCAGATCACAGAGACCGTATCTTTGCTCTACTTCTGAAGGTCAGCCCTCTCAGTAACCAGTAAGGATTTTTAAAAGGGTGGGGGGAGGGTAGTAGTTTGCTTAGAAAATGCCGCTGCAGAGTCAAGAAGATCCCATGAGACGCTCAGAGGGGAGCTGACCATTACTCTCAGTTTTACGATGGTCTACGGAAGAGCCTTAGGCTTTATGATCTGCACTCTTCACAATCCCATCCTTTTGCAATTACCTGATAGAAATTGAGCCAAAATGAAAAAGGCAAAGACAAAAGAAGACATCTTTCTGCTTAGGGTCATCTCTGAGGGATGGCTCTTCAGAGCAGAGGTTTGGGACCTCTCTGAGAAGACAGGAGGCTAACTTATATTTGCAAGTAATGGGGAACACTCTTGGTCAGTGAAGTGAATCAATAAAGAAAGCACATTTATATGCTCCATTTCCCAGGATCAAGGACTGATATGATGGATAATAACCCTTGGCCTCCATAAAGCCTTGAATTCTGGGAGCTCCGGCCAGGGTGGTGTGAGGAACTCGAGGCCAGGGGTTGGAAAACCAGGAGCCACCCCAATCCTCCCAACCCAGCAAGTAGGAGCCTGCTACTCCCTTTTTCTCTCAGAATTTACCCTCTCTTCCATTGAATAAGGAGCCACTACAGTTGCTGAGAGACAACAGTTTCTTCAGCCAGCCTCTCAGGGTTGGTGTCCAGCTCTAGTGATTATGGAGATGTGTTTGGAACACAGGGAAGGCTTGGAAGGAGACCTGGTGCTCTCTAAGAGCCCAAGAAGCAGGATCTGTTCCTTCTCCAGCTCTCATTTGTACTACCTGTCAGTGTCCCCAGGAGCAAGGGGGTGGGTGTCATTTCTCCAAGTGAGCTCTGAATCTCTGATCCTGTAACAATGTCACCTAGCAGCCTGAAGGCATAATTACTACATCCTTTTCACTCATCAGGAACATGGGCATCAAAATCAACACTTATATCACTGCACCCCAAACAAGTCCCGTCCTATTGCTGTGCTTACAGAAGGCTCTGTTCTTCACTTTGGGAAGGCAAATAAGAGCACTGAACCAGACAGACGACAGGCAGGTTGGTTTAGCAGGTATGTGACCCAGGTGACCCAGGCAGGTTGCTCACTTGGTTAAACCTGTTTCTAAGTCTTAATATGGGGATGTAATAAAGATACATACTTCATAGGATATTTAAAAGGACTCACTGAAATCAGCATCAAGGGGCTATCAGATCCCAGGCTTGGACTGAGTGCAGATGTACCTCGCAGTGGGATGGGGGTGTCTTAGGGATAACAGTGCCATGGTGTAGGTGGGGAATCTTGGCAGGAGGAGGCCTCTCCCCAGCCCCCAATTCAATATCAGTTGCCTCCCAGCACAGACACTGAGATATCCTTGGAGAGCTAGTCACCCATGGTGACCATGGGTGGGAGTGGCAGGCTCATGGAGGAAACACACCTGGCTCAACTCTCTCTTCAGTGAGGCACAGTGGTCCTGCGGCAGGTGTCCTGGGGGCAACCCAGCAAACGCTGGACCATACAGAGATGTGCGGTGTCAATGAGCAGATCCCCCGGCACCTGTGAGGGTCTGTAAGTGTCCTGCAATTACCCTTGTGCCTGGGGAATTGTGATATTAAATAGCAAAGAAAAATATCTATGACAGAGGAACTCAGGGCCTTTATTGGAAACTTTTTCCTGCTTCCTGAACATGGGCACTTGTATTTTTATTATGTGCTTGGGCCAGCATGTTATGTAGCTGGTCCTGACCTGGAGTGAACGTCTAAATAAGAAGATTCTTGCAGCTCTCAAATTAAAGGGTTGGTCCTTGTCATAGGGATGGCAAGACCTCCTCACTACATCAGTGGGCCAATGAGGCCTCCGTATAGTGGTCCCCATGGTGCTCATTTCTACAGCTCAAAGCACCCTGCTCCAAGCTCAACACCTTCTTCCATACCTGAGTGCTTCAAGTACAGTGCAACTAAACATTTGTTTAGCCATTTAGAGCCTTTAGAGAGAGAGAGAGATGGAGGGTAGAGAGCGAGGAAAGAGAAAGAATCACAAGCTGGCTCCCCACTGAGTGCAGGGCCTGATGCAGGGCTGGATCCCGGGACCCTGAGATCATGGCCTGAGCCGGAATCAAAAACCAGACACTCCACCAGCTGAGCCACCCACGTGCCCCTGCGTATCAATTTTTAAAAAATGAATAATAAAAACATAACCTTCGGTAGAGCAACTTGCCAAATGTACACAGCTCCTACATATCAGAGCTGGAATTCAGACCCCACTGACTGCGTTATGATGTTATATACTTACTCTCATTTTACATATGAGTGAACCAAAGCTATGAAGGAACACAGGCAGGATTAGAAACCCAAACTGCCAGGTTCCAGACATTTTGTTACTGCTGGTGCATCTATCTATCTATCCTCGATCATCAGTGCACCCTCTACTGTGTTTTTCCTTCTTCCCCATTATCCTTCTTGGGAACTTTCCAGAATCAGAAAAACAATGAGCCACAGACTGCCACCCACTGAGATGTGTGGGCTCTCCTCCGGGAAGCATGGACAGGCCTTTGTTTCTGACATGCCTCGTCGATCAAGATGTTCTTTGGTTTAGAGAAACATATAAATGTGGGTGTTTGCTTTTTTTATTTTTATTTTTATCATGGACACTGTGCTGATCTTTCAAGACCCTGCGAGTCATGAGGACATTCCTCTTTCTCTTTGCTCTTCTCTTCCTTCTGGCCCCAGGTAAAATCAACATCTTTGCAGGGAAGGTTATAGAGGTGGTGGCCCAGAGACAGGTCTGCTTCAGTGAGCACCTGGGTGTGCTCAGCCCGGTGACCCTGCGGGGAACATTTGCTACAGGAGGTGACTATCCCCTAATGCCTTTTCTGTAAATCCCTTGAATTTTTCATCATTGTCTAGGATGGGGTATCACAGGGTTGAAGAAAGAAAGATATGCCAGGAGAGATGCCCTTTGGTCCCCAGGGCCATGCTCATTAACAAAAACAAAAATTTGGGGAAAAAAAATAAAAACAAGCGTAGGCATCAGTGGATCTTAAAAAAAAAATAATTGTGATAGAGATGGGACAGGTAAAGAAAAGAGCCGGAAAAAGGAGTAGTGGACAAGGAAAGGGATGGAAGTCAGACACTGTGGTCGTGCCAGTCATGGCACAGGTCAAACTGTACCCTGAAATTGTCACTCCTTTGCCACACTCCATGAGGCTGGGTCCTGGGACAAATGCCTCACACCAAAGTGCAAGGAATTCTCCAATGCCAAGTCCTTTAAGGAAACTCTGTCCTAATTTTATTTTTTTTTTTAAGTAGGCCAATGCTGGGCTTGAACTCAGAACCCTGAGATCCAGACCTGAGGTGAGACCAAGAGTCGGTTGCTTAACTGACTGAACCACTAGGCACCCCAGCTCTGTCCTCCTTCTAATGTAGTGATGTTCAGAGCAACTCTTTTGGCCTGGAAGGCCTGTTTTACATATATTTTTCAGATACAGAAACTGGGCCTCAGCTGGGTGAAGCAGCCTCACGAGGTCCCACAGATAAGCGGGAATGAAGTCGGGACCTGTGAGTCCATATCAGGTCTCTTATCACACTCTTCTGCTTCTGGGAGCCATCAATGGCTCCCGTCAGATTAAAGTCCAAGACTAGACTCATCCCAGTTTCCAAAGAGCTGAAGAAAGGGCTTTTTAGAACCTACAATGAGTCCAAGTGGGTGCCAGATGCCACTGAGGTCCCCTTAGCAGGCTCGGAATTCTCACACCTGCTGTATGTGTGGCTGGTCTTTTTTGCAGTAAGACTGTGTGAGTAGATTCTGTGCTAGGTATACAGGGATCCAAGACCTATGGTGATCTGTTCACTCCACTGACCTCGAGGTACACACTGGAAAGTGACCAAGGTCCCCTTTTCAGACCAGTCAGACTTATTATATACTTAGTCGACACAATATGTGAACATGTAATATGAAATTATCTAATAAAAGCAAATGGAGCTGACCTCTTACTATGCCAAATGCACACACCCAGAGTTCCATTAACCTCTAGATGGGGGCACGTGATGATCCACTGGAAGGCTTGTACACACGGGAGCTCCCTCCCTTCACGGAGGCTTTCTGGTTTTGGACCATTGCTGTCAGTTGGATGTAGTACAAGAGTGAGGTCTGGCACCTCCAGCCTGGGATGACCTTACAACCCTAGGAGGGCAGCTAGAGGCCCCAGCAGTGGGATACACAGTTCCCTGAGCTTTGAAACATTGGAGTATGTGTACTTACAAACTTCAGTGCTGATGCTAGAAATGATTAAGCACATGCTGGTACCATTCCACCTGGTTTTAGTTATACACGTACATGAATCAGCCACTTCTATATGTTGACCTCAGTTTCAATATGTGTACATCTGATGCTATCCTTACATATCATTATGCATTTATGTATGTACATACCTTAGGTAAAACTCTAAAGTATAATTTCTGATAAGCTGCGTGTCTCTCCTTCACCTGAAGTGGGCTTGTCTTATGATTGCTGCTGCTAGAGTGCCACAGCCAGAGCTGGTATTCTGTGCAGGATAGACAAGAGGAGTCTTGGAGGGCCCCCCCCCACCATCTGCCCTTGCCTGCTCTTGAACACATTTTGCAAAATGTGGAAAAGAAATTGGATTGAGCCTTTCTAAGCAATCTTTTTCCTGCCACCCACAAAAGTAAATGTTTCCCTTTCTATATATTTATCCTTGTTTACTCCAGTCTTACATCATCTCCCCCGCCTCAGACCTGCCCTGCTCTCACCAGGGAGCACTTTGACAGTGAGCTGGGGAGTTACTCACCCTGGAGGGGTTTACAGGAACAAGGTGATCATGACCCCAGTAGTTTCTGGTAAAAGAACAAAAGCTTCTGCTTCTCAAAGCCCCCATACAGCCTAACCCCAAATGCCAGAACACAAACCTGTTCTTCCTGGTCTTTAATCTACCTATGACAAAAAAACGGAAAAATCAAAGAGAAAATATTCCCCTACCATCTCATCTACTGGCAATGGGAGACACTATGTCAGCTTGTAAAGAAGTCTTTACTAACTGGTTACGTGACCATATCTGGTAACTGGAAATACCTGAGAAGAGAATTAATCTGGGTGGCTCTTTCCTTTGTATAGCCAGGAATGCATTTTTTGATGAGAGATGCTTCAAGTTTAATGGGAGATGCGTGAATTCTTGTCTGAAAAATGAAGAACTTGTTGCTCTCTGCCAGAAGTCTCTGAAATGCTGCCTGACACTCCAGCCATGCGTGAAGAGTAAGGATGAATCAACCTGAAGACCCTGGCTTTCCAGAGCCACAAAAATGACCCAGTTTTGTCTTCTCTTTACTCTGGCCTCTTCAGTGAGGAGACGTCTCAATAAAAATAAATGACCGTCTTCCATCGATCTGTCAATTGTTTCACTTAGAATAGGGAACTGAATAGCTAACCTTGGTGGTTCCTGCCTACTGGCTTCTTTTCCTATAATTTTTTGGTAAGGGGATTTTCCCAAAACCATCTGATATTTCTTTTTAAAGGGGACTGGTAAAAAACCAGTCAACAAACCTCTAGCTTGCCCTAAGCTGTCAGCCCCAACCACCTGTTGAGATAGATGATAGATAAGTGGATGGTAGAGAAATGGACATATATTTGTATGGATAGTTATATTAGTGATAGCAAATAGGTTTACTAATTAAGGACTCTCATGTGTCATACGCACATCTAAATTAATTGTCTTGACTCCATGGCTTTAATTGGAGACATTTAAATACTCCCTATAGATTCGTTCCCTAACTGTAAGTCTGAAATCAAATTTACTGATGGGTAGGGGGACTGTAGGTACCTATAGTAGTTCTGATGACCTGGGTCCTGGTCCCAGATTAACTTTCTATGATTTGCCAAATTACTCCCGACTCTAAGCATTCATGTTACCCACTTCAATTAAGGATTCCTGGTCATGTTCCCAAGGCCTAAGATCCAGCCTTGGTTCCCTGCTGGATCAGAAATCTTGCCTTATTTCCCTCCTGATTCTTCAAGGTCAATGTATTTAATCCTGTTGGAATCAACAATCCTTTTTAATTTTTTTTTAAAATTTTTATTGTGTTGTGTTAGTCACCACACAGTACGTCATTAGTTTTCGATGTAGTATTCCAAGGTTCATTGTTAATAATTCCTTTAAATGACCTAGAGTTCTCTTGAGACCCCTCCCTGCACCTGAACCTGGTACCTGCTGAGTGCAGGAGGCATCTATCTGTAGAACCATCTTAAACACAGCTCTGGGCTCTTGAGGTCCCCATCTGGTCTCTTCCACCAGAACCATGTGTCCAGCATCTCCTGGTCTTCCTGTGAAATGCTGCCCGCTGGGCACGTGAGGGGGCTGTAGCTCTGATGGCTACTGTGAGCTGCAGAGATCACTCCCCGGGACTGTGAGCCGCTAAACTCACATCTCCTACTTAGTGCTCTAGGCCAGGGGCCAAGTGAGCAGGGGTGTATCTCTTCTCTTCCATTCCGTTCTGCTCTCCCCTGCTCATGTCGCTTTGGCTGCATTCTCATTCGCTCTCTCCAACCATGCACTCAACAGGCATTGGTTACTCAGCACAGGCCGGGCCTCGGGTCCCGGGTGAGCCTACAATGGTGAGTGGAACATAACACTATTTCCCACCTGAGGAGCTTAGAATTCGGTCGGGAAGACCAAGTTACTAAAAACGTATGAAACTACAACTTGGGAAAAATGTGATGAAAGAGCAACAACAACAACAAAATTGTGTGGACAGCATGGACAACAGCTCCAGACACTTCCAGGGAGAGGTTCCCCGGCGTCATGACACTGAGGTCAGGGAGATCATTCGTGGGCAGAAGAGAAGAGTATTTTAGGGCAAGTGAAGGCATCAAGAGCCAAGAGCATTGGGCCCTGCAGGGAGGCCAGTGCTGCCCCCTGGGTGGGCTGAAGCCCGGGGTCCTCCACCAGGTAGAACGTGCCCCGGGGTCAGGGCACCGCAGCTTTGAAGCCCATGGTAAGGGGTTGACTTGGATTCAACCAAAAAGGATTAACAAACTGTTGAAGGGATTTTGAGAGGTGTGATGAGCGCCAACTAACGTTTCTTTGGTTTTTGCTTTGTTAATGTTTTGTTTTATCTTGTTTTGTTTTAGCCGTACTGGAAGAGAATCAGATGGTGGAGTCCCTCAGTGAGGAGTGCAGAGGGAGGGGGTGGTTGGGAAAACCACCCCCGAGGGCCTGTTTCCCCAGTGCTCCTGGGCATCTCCATCCTTGGTTCAGTCACTTTCCCCAAAAACCACTGCTAAAGTCCTGCCTCCCTGTCCTCGGGGCACAATTAATCACACTGACTTGTTCTGTCATTTAGTGAGAAGTGAGTTTGACATATACAAGATATGTGGTTACGGGACGGCCCGCTGCCGGAGCAAGTGTAAAGCGGAGGAATTCCAAATCGGAGTATGCCCCAATGCCTATCCATGCTGTTTGAAAAAGCGAACCCTCTGAGTCCATGGTGCCCTGAAGCCCGGTGCTGCCTGGTCCCCAGAGCAGCTGACGGAGGGACCTCGAAGTCTTCCCATCCCGCAGCCTCACAGCTAGAATCCGCCCAGCGGCAGCCACTAGCCCGATTACTGAGACTTTGCTGAGCACCGACGCTCAGTGCAGAGCCCATGTAGGAGCCCCAAGAGGACCTCCTGTGGTGGGGAGAAGGGAGGACAGCAATGTGGGTTACGTGAGAGTCTCAACGCCTTCACAGCCGAACCAAAAAATATGTCTCACCGGCCACAAGCCTAAGGGAACTTCTTTTTATTTTTTTGGCCTGAATTGAATCAATTAATCTTGATAGCATTAGTTTTCTGATCAGAAATTTTGCTCTGCAGTCGTATATGTCTTTTGTTCATCAAAACAGGGCAATAAATCAATATTGAGTGCAATTCCTTTGGCATACTCTATAATTCAAAGCACACATTCCCTGGGAGCAAAACAAAAGAGATGCCATGCGATGACCCATGTGGTTGTCCGTAGAGGGTCGCCTCCCTCAGACGGAGCACAGAGGTCAGCTCTGTGCAGACTCACGGTCCTGAGATCTGGTGAAGAAAGCAGAGTCATAAAGCCTTGGACCTGCCGTTCCTGTCCAAACTTTCTTTCTGGGTGACCCAATGATTTGTGGGGAAAGGCTTCTTCTCTCTATAAAAGTAGCCCAGCTAACAAATGACAGAGAATGATAACGTAAGGAGAATATCACTATTTTCCAACCCCTCCAGACATAATGATCGAGCCCATGAACATCAATAGCCCCACTCAAATAAACAAGGACAACCCCCCTAAGGTCACGATTTGCCTCCGGGTGGATGGACACAAAGTCACCAGGGAGCTGTTACGCTGCCGATTTTTACCCAAACAGTAAACTGAACCTTCAGGTAACTATCACCCAGCCTCAACCTATAGCTAATCTCGTTTCACTCCTTGATGAACTCCCCCTCCTGGATTATTTCCGAGAATACTCAACATGCCATGTCACCTCTCTGAAAATACTTTGGAATATATAACTCAGAGAAAATAACTCTTAAAAAGTATACACACACACACACACACACACACCCTTATATATTTGTGTATATATAAAACCACAGTGCTAGGACCATACTTAGAAAAAAAATCAAAACAAATCCCTTACTCTGATCAAATAGTCGATCAGTGCTCAAATGATCCTGGTTGTTTCATAAATGCTTTTTTCAAAACTGGTTTCTTAGACTCAGGATCCCAGAAGTCCACTCATACGCCGTGTTTGATCATTGGCCTCCGAGGCCTCTTCCGTGGGTGGTATCCTATATCTGCTGTCTCACCAATAAACTACTGCATTGAAAATCCAATGCAGATGTGAGTCTTTGATTTCAGCCATGACCAGGGAAGGGGGGAGCCTGGGAGCAGACCCCCCAGGAGGCAGCAGCCAGGATACTGAACATGTTTCAGGACAACCTAACGTCGATTTTAAGTTGTCCTACGTTGGTGTCGCCCTTCATGATTCTCACACTGTGTGTTTTACAAGGTGCTTACATGTGCCTAATCTCTTTTGATCCTCACAATATGCTTGTGAGACAAGAGGCGTCACCCTGACCTTTTTTAGGTGTGGAAACAAAGGTGCGGAGAGGCGAGTGCCTTTCCCAGTAAGTCAGGATATTAGTCAGGACCAGGCATCACCCCCACACCTCGGGTTCAAATCTGAGACAGCAAGCCATGGTGTGCTCGAATCCCAGCCCCTCGGGATGGTTTCTACCTTGATCCCAATCCTTAGAAATAAATACAAGCACAATTAAAAGCATAGCTTTGGGGCTGGAATATGAAAGTAACATGGCTTATAGGTGAGGATATAAGAACATCTTTATTTGAAGTTAGGGTCTCAGCAACTTCCCACACCCTGCTTGACCATCTAATTTCCTCCAGCCTCCACCTGTCAGCCTCTGGAGGCTTCTGTGATTAGCAGCCCTTACCGGGGACCCACTGCCTTCCACCTCTACCAGTATCCCAAAGGCCCTCTTTGAACTGAAGATTTCCTAGTGCCTAAAAATCAAGAATGTGGATGATCTTATGCTAGCACCTCTGTGCTACACAATATTGAATTTTCCCCCAGACCTGGAGGAGAGGACACAGCACGATGACCCCGGGACCCTGGGCACACACGTTAGTAGCTCCAAACCTCTACGTCACCACTGCCTCCCAGATGCCCAAGCCCCTGCTGGGGCCACTGCGGCCTTCTTCGTCTGTTTCCAGCTCCCTCCAGGTAGAATATAATTATTTTCATTTACATAAGTGATCTTAGACATTTTCTTTGGACCAAAATGTGCCTGCAGATGAGACACATGTGACCAGTGCCATCTTTTCCAAACACCTCTGAGGCCATATTGAATTTTTGTTGGTTATAACACTCTTGAACCAAAGCCCACATCTTGGGTTGCGTCCAAGACAGACTGCCTGGGGTATGTGTGCCCGAGACAATGCAGCGATATAAAACTCATCCCTGCTAAGAAGAAGACGATGAGGGGCCCCTGGGTGGCTCAAGGTCTGCCTTCGGCTCAGGTCATGATCCTCGGGTCCTGGGATCGAGTCCCGTGGCGGGTTCCCTGCTCAGCTGGGAGTCTGCTTCTCCTACTCCCTGTGCCTGCCACTCTGTCTGTGCACTTGTGTGTTCTTTCTCTCTGTCAAATAAATAAATAAAATCTTTAAAAAGAAAAAGAATAAGAAGGGGAAGTGGAGGGAGGAGAAGAAGAGACTTTTGCTCGTTTAATACCAAAAGAGAAAACTCAGCCTCAGTCATAGATATTTTTTAAGCATAACTGAATTGGACTCAATGGCAGCAATACCCAGGCGTCTGAGGAAAAGACAGGAAGGGAAAGGAGGGAGAAACATGAAGGAGAGTCAGATGAATTAAGATCCCAAGAGATGAAAGAGAAGCAGAGGGGGGCCAAGAAACGGGAGAGAGATGGCGTGGGGCACAAAGAGCAGAAGTGAAATCTGGAGTGACTTTGAAACTCCAGGAAATGACAGTTGTGCGAGCCAGGTCATCCCTGACATGTCCGATGTCTTCCTGCACGATATTTGACCCCAAAATAAATGCGTCCAGAAGACAGGCCCGAAGCCTTATGGCGGCCAAACATGTGTTATCACCTGGGTGCCCAGCAGCAGGGGGTCGGTCCAGCTCTGGAGGGAATTGGTGCTTTTTTTGATTAATAATGTCGGTTTGGGCCCCTCTCTGTCCTCTTCCTGCTCCTCATCTCTGGCTCAGTCATTTCTTATTCACCAAACCCACCCAGGGCTTTCAGTCATGAGATTTACTTCCTGGGGCAAGTGGCTCAAATGTCTGTTCCGCTAGCTAGTAGTGGGAGAATAATGTGTCCACGTGGGACCTCTGTGACCCAGAGATTATTCCGGAATGCCTCTCTTGCCCTGCTGCAGCTCCCCTCCCTGCAGCTTGGGGCTATAAAGGGAGCCCAGCTCTCTGCCCACCAGCACCTTCCCAGTGGGCAGTCCCCTCGGTGACATGAAGCCATTTTTCTCTGCATTCGTCAGCCTTCTCCTTGTGGCCCTGATGTTTCCAGGTAAATCAGAAACGAGACCTGGTCCTAGGGCCAGGGTGTCTCCACAATGGCCGTGTCCAGGCTGGGCATCTGGGCTGGGCAGTGAGGTACTAAGCCTCATAAGTGCATTTCCTGGCAGGGTTTTGGGGCAGGAGTCTCTGGGCTGGGTGTGTAAGGGACACTTTGAATATGCTGGTGGCCCTGCCTCCCCAGGAGACAGGTCCCAACCCCGACTACACTTTCTTATCCTGTTAATATTCACCTACTCCTTACAAAGAAGGACAGCCTGTATCACAAAGGACTTTGAATGTCAGGGAGTCTCAGCTTCCACGAAGCACTCAGGCTCCACTGCTCACCTTCTTGGTCATCACTCACCTCCCTCCATCTCTCTCTCTCTCTCTCACATACACAAACACACACATACAAATAACACTTGCCCTGCTTCCAACCCAATCCACTCCATTATCCAGTTCCTCTTTCTCTTTACAGCTGCATGGAGGCATACTTATTACACAAGAAATGGCCGTATTTAATATGTACAATTTGATGAGTTTGGATGTTTGCAAACAACCATGGTCCCGTCCCCACAGCCAAGGGCAGAGCCACATGCAACCCCTCCCAAAGTTTCCTTGTGTTCCTTTGTGGTGGTGTTCTGGGCGTGGGTGATAAGAACACTTAGTAAAAGATCTAGCCTCTTCCCAAACCTTGACGTGCACGATGCCGCGCTGGTATGGGTAGGCACCATGCTGGAGAGCACGTCTCTAGAATGCAGCGTGTTGCAGGACTGAAACGTTATACCCACTGAGCAGCCACCTCCGTAGTCTCTGCTCCCCCCTCCATGTTCACTCGCCCCCCTGGAATGATGCACCACAGCCTCAGGAGGCTGCTCAAGAGAGAGCTCTAAAAATACCCTGCTGTGTACTTACTGTGAAACAGGACGATCCAGAGCCGGAAATGTTTACCACCAAGACACCGAGGGTCTGAGAGAACCGAGAGAATCCGGGGAAGAGTCTCCTGGACAAGAGAAAATCAGGTCTCCCTTGCCACACCACCAAGAAAAACGCTATCTCTTACCACGCACTCCCCCTTATCCGGGTAAGTGGGGAAAAAAAAGTGTGACCAGTCCCTCCACTCTGGAAGTGTTTAGTGAATGAACGGATGGGGAAGGTGTCTGGGCAGGTGGGGGAGGGCTGAGCAGTGGCTGAGTTAAGGACAGGCTGTGTTTATGAAGACAGTAAGTAGATGGCTTGAGCTGCCCACCTGTCATGGGGTCTGACATCCTCCCCTGACAGATGACTGAGGGTCCTGTGAGTATGAGGGACAAAGAGGCAAAAGTATTGAAGGCACTTCTGTAACCCCTGACTTCAACCCTGCCCCAGAGAGAGAGAGAGGAGATGATACCAAGCAAGATGCCCTCCTCCTACCAAGTTGGAGTCCCGCTCCCTGGGCCTCCAAGAATTTGCTGAATACTTGCTACGTGTTGGGTGAGCAATGGGCACCCTGGGAATGCCCCAGAGAAAGGTGCAGAAGATGGGCCACTCAGATGACAAAGCCAAGGAGCCCTCAGCCGCTTCTCTGGTTGGTCCTGAACACCCATGTGGAGCCAGCTTCCAATCCGTAAGAACCTAGAGGAGACAGTCATTTCTAAGATGTTTCCTTAATCCCAAACTCATTCCTGACCTTGAAACAGGGAACAAGAGGCTGGACGCTCAGTGGGCAAGAGCAGGGAACACACACAAGGGCGCTGGCAAAGAGAAGCCCATAGTTCAGATCCTGCCACATTATCCCTCCCATTGTCCTCTCCTCACTTCAATCCCTTTGGAGGTGGCCCTTGGTTCCCAGGGACTCACTACTCTGGTTCTCCTCCCAAGAGAAGGGAAAAAGAAAACACCACGATCACAACAAGTATAAACAATACAAGGCATGTATCAGTTATTCTTTTTTTTAAAGATTTATTTATTTGACACACAGAGATCACAAGTAGGCAGAGAGGCAGGCAGAGAGAGAGAGAGGGAAGCAGGCTCCCTGCTGAGCAGAGAGCCCGATGTGGGGCTCGATCCCAGGACCCTGGGATCATGACCTGAGCTGAAGGCAGAGGCTTTAACCTACTGAACCACCCAGGTGCCCTGCAATACAATTTTCTTAAACATTTTTATATTTCTACTAGTTTTCTACTTCCTACTTCATTTGAGTGTACTGGAAAAGTACTTACTACGAAGAAAATTCTCTCTCTTCATTGCTCCTTCTCCTGAATTGGGGGAAAAGTCTAATTACCTCCTATACTAGCATAATACTTTGATCTGTGTCTACAAACACAGTATCCCAAAAGAATACATCCTAAAATACTTAGCCAGCTGTAAAAGGCTGTGTTAATCTGGCATCAAGCTGTCCTACCCACATTTCTCACGGTTACCCGTCATTGCTGTGGCTTACCTGGAGAACTTAATGTGTGTCTGCTGCTGTATGGGGCTACAGGGGAGCTCTCGTCTCCTCTGCCTCCCAAACCCACAGGTGGGAGTTGCTCAGATGAGCTCCACGACCTGCAGGTGCAGAGGGGAGACGGGTGCTTCTTTGGAACAGACCTGTTGTTTGCTTGGTGTAGGATCTCAGTTATGCTAGAAGAATAAATTCTTGAAACCCGCTCTACAAATGCATACCTATGGTTGACATGCGGGGTTGTGCGTTCATAAATATGTTGAGAGGCTAGGTCTTGTGTGAAGTGCTCTTACCATAAGGAAAACAAAAATAAAACAACAGAAACAAAGGGACATAAGGAAACTTTTGTAGGTGATATATAGGTTTACTACCCTGACGGCAGTGATGGTATCATGGGGCTGTGAGATTGTCCAAACTCATCAAGCTGTTCACAGTTGATCTGTGCAGAGGCTTTAACCCACTGAACCTCTCATGCATATATATAGGGAAGGGTGACTACTGGCCAAAAATGAAGTGGTAAGAAAATAATTTTAATTGATCAGTTGATTCATCGATCTAGGCACAGATTGTGATGCACACCGGTGAAACAGATTAGGGCAGGAAGAGGATACCGTTTCTTCACACTTAATCTGTCTGAAGGTCACATCTCAGGTCGGTGACAGAGATTACGATGACCAAAGCAGCCTCTGCTTGGGGTCTATAAGAGGGCTTCCCCCAGCCTTGGACCTTCCCTTTTCTATCAACTGTCTTCATAATATATAATTTAAGATAAGAATTCTTGTTTAATAATCTCAGTGCTTGAATTGTAGAGTGAGGTACCAATGTCACACTGCTCATATAAACTGGCACGTCTTTGAGGCATCAAATAACCTTCCAGGTGCTCCCTTAGAATGAGGGGGGAAAAGAAATCTTTTCACTCTTTACAATCTGCCCTCAGCTCCCTGTCATCTCCCTTACAGAGATGGCTCAGCCCCCAGCCCTCCTTGGAGGACCACCTCACTTGTGCAGGTGTTAGGTAGTGCTGTGTCATCCCCAGTTGGCCTCACAGAGCCCGGATGGGTCCCCTTACACAGCATTCCAAATTGGCTTACGAGAAACATTCGTATTTTAGCACATCTAATACTGTCTCTCTTCCCAACTGCCTCAGAATTGGCAGCTGGTTTTTTGGGGGGGAGAAAAAAGGTGACTTTTAAGCCAGAATCAAGGATCTGATTTTTTCTGCTATCAGGATGGCCACAAGGAAACATGAACGCCCATTTATAACCTCCTGATTGCCGTCCTCCACCATATTCCTTTGGGCTAAAATAATCCCCATCCGATTCTTGAGATGGCTTCAAGACGCTAATGTTGGATATTTCTTTATACAGAACCTGAACCGAATTTCAAAGTTGTTGACTGCAAGAAAAGCGAAGGCTATTGTCAAGAATATTGTAATTATATGGAAACACAAGTAGGCTACTGCTTTAAAAAAAAATATGTCTGCTGTTTGCATCAGAACTGAGGTTGGCGACACAGAAGCCAAATCTTGGTCCCCCTGCCTGCTCTCCAGGGGCCATAGCACCGACCCAGACACAGGTGTTTTTGGAGAAGAGGCTGAGCATGGCTTGCGGGGCACTATCATTTGATTCGGACAGTCTACACATTTTGTAGTAGCAAAACAATAGAAAACAAGCTCTGCCTGACCATAGAGAAAATGACTTAGCTGGAGACAGACAAAATCTTCAAAAATCACACAGCCTTTAATGTAATAAACGTTCACAGGAAAACATTCAAGTAATTTCTTCTGTTGTTTGAAAAATATTTTTGAGTACCTGTTTTCTTCCCTAGGCACTGAGAAATGTTACAAATTGGAAACATAAATATTAGTGTGGGGGGGGGGACAAACACTCAAGGAAATAAAAACAATAAAATGCCACACATTTTGTAATGCACGTATATCCAAGGCAGTAAGTGGAACAGATAAATACAAGAGATGTAAGAAAGGATTCCTGGAGAAATGTGAGTAGGGTTTTGGAGGATGAGTAAGAGGGTGTGCATTGAAAGAAAGAGACGAGTTTCATAGGCAAAGGATACGATTTGCAGAAAGGCATGGAGAAGACATGAAAGAATGGGTTTTCTGAGCAAATGATGAGTTCAGCATCACTGCAAAAGTGGGAGATTAACTCCAAGTATCAAATGAGGAGGATGTAGGAAAATGGTGTGAAATTGCAAAGAAAACACATATTGTGCTAAAGAGATCAGGCTGCTAAGCAAGAGGAGCTTTTCAGGTACTCCAGGGGAGTGACATCATCATATTTTCAATTTAAAATGTTCCTTCTAATGACAGAACTAAGGATGGATTGGAAATGGGTGAGACCAGAGGCAGTAACACAGGTAAGAGCCAACAGTAATGAGGCACGTCCAGGGATAGCCATTTGGTGACTAAGGTGGAGATCATGGCTAATAAGGGGGAAGAACTGGGGTGGGGGGACAGCAAGGACATGAGGAGGTCACGGTTTTGGTGATAAAGAAGAAAGAAGGACATGGGGCAGAAAAGCAATGTGTTAACTGATGCAACACACATATGACAAGCGGAAGGGACCAGATTGGTTCTGGACACATTGCCCTGGAAGGCCTGGGGTATTCATGATGTCCAGCGGGGTCTTGAAGAGACTGACAAGGATTCCAGGAGAGACAGGGAGACAAGAAATCAGAGTGGAAAACCTGCAACCTCTAGTGTCTGGGCAGCTTTCAGGGCCACAGAGGGACCACGCTGAGTGATGCTAATGGTTCAGGGAGGCACAGAACTAGAGGAGCCACTGCGGGACACTGTGGGGTTCTGCAAAGGCACGTGAATGGCAGGAAGCAGTATCCGTCCAGGAGATGAGCAGAGGAGGGTTGGTGGAATTGGAGTGGAAGGCTTCTGTGTTGAAGGTAGAGGAGGGGATAAGGCAGAAGCAGAAAACTCATTTTTGTTTTTGTTTTAAAAAGATTTTATTTATCCATTTGACAGAGATCACAAGTAAGTGGAGAGGCAGGCAGAAAGAGAGGAGGAAGCAGGCTCCCTGCTGAGCAGAGAGCCCAATTCGGGGCTTGATCCCAGGACCCTGAGATCATGACTGGAGCCAAAGGCAGAGGCTTTAACCCACTGAGCCACCCAGGTGCCTCCAGAAAACTCGTTTGAAGGGCTCTTGCAGCAATCCAGGTGAGAGACAAGAGTGGCGGGGCCATGGAGGTGATAAGGCGTTACATTCTGCATAAAGTGAGGTAGGAGCCAACGCTAGAGTTGGGGTATGAAAGCAAGAGGGGAGGCAGGGGTGACAGTTGCTCCTAGCAGAAAGCCTCAGATCCATAGCATGGCCTCCTAAGTTCAGTGTACTCTGATGATACCTCTCCTCTGACGCTGAGTCCTGGGCACGATGGCTTTTCATTTCTCAAGTGCCACATGACCTCCTCCTCCTCCCCGAATTCCTCCCGCACGGCCATGGCCCCTTCATCTGATCTACTGAACTTCAGAGGGAGGTTAAAGGGCTAGCCTCCGGAACAGCCCCCCAAGGCCCAGCAGACCCCATCATTGCCCTCACTGTCCTTATCAGGACCACAGGGAGGTAACGGCAGAACTGTCACATGTCTAACGCCCCGTCGATGAGCTGCCCACCCTGAGCATGGGGAGCCCACCAGACCCTTCACTGCCATGCTGCCATGGTTGGCACATCTTATACAGAATACCTGCTCGAAATAGTTGTGAGTGAGTGTAAGAATGAAGACAGAGAGTCACTGCAGCAGAGGGCACTCGGGGAGAGGTCTCAGGCCCTGTCCTGTCCTGCAGTCTTCACAGGAGTCTGCTGTGTCTCACAGTCCTTGTGAGTGGTCCTGGCTTGTCTTATTCGACAAGGGAACTGTTTTCCATCCAGAGAAGTTAGATGCCATATTTACATATCCTACCACTTCCAAGTCTCAGTGCCAGGATTTGCCTTTGTGTTTCTATGAGTTCCTGGGGAGGATTGCAGTAGGGATGCATTTTCTGTGACTAGAATGGAAAACCTGCAGGACTGCAGGAACTGTCCCAAGGATGGTAGGAGCAAGAACCCCAGACAGAGTCACTCTTTGTAATAAGGGCCAACTAGGTAGGCCTTCCTTCCACCATATACCCAAGAGCTAATAATCCTATGAAATTTCTGATTTTACTCAGATCTTGAAGGACAGGGAGGAAGTCCAGCAACATTTGCTTTTCAAAAGTAACCCACCAACAAAAATCAATCGGGATAAGCAGGCCCCAGGCTCTCCTGTGATTTTATGGAATATTGTAGGCTGGGAGATGACAGGAGACAGGCCTCCACATACAGGAGCACTTGTGGGAAACATAAGTGAGGGTAGAGAATACTTGACTCTTCATCAGTAAGACAGCAGCCCCAAAGGAGGTGGGCGTTGGGGGTCAGGACCACGGCGCCTCTGCCAGGTGAAAGGACCCTAACCTCCGTAGAGCAGGGTGCCCACCCTCCTGCAGCTGTGGGAAGAGGGGCTCACTGCGCTCTTGTTGGAGTGGAGCTTCTTCAACGGACAGAACAGGAAATGGAGCCCCAGACAGTGAGAGTGCCCTCTGGTCTGCTCCTTTTCTCAAAAGAGGAATCATCCAATGGTCCGTCCTAACCAGGTTCCCAAACCGCCTGAGCCATGAGAAAATAAGACAGGAGAGGTGTCATCGAGCAAGACGGGGTGGGCAGACATCATCCATTCACTTCCCAGATTCATGTGTCTGTTTCAGAATCTGCCTTCCATTAACCAAACTCGATCACATTTCACTTCCATTACATGTATTCCAAGGACCAAAGAACAGTTTAGGGAAACTCTGCTCAGCAGTCACCAGGAAAATGGCATGTTAACTGTAACTTTCACTTTTGACTTAAAACGACATAAATGAGGAGCCCTGGGTGGCTTAATCAATGAAGGCTCCAACTCTTGATTTTGGCTCAGGTCATGATCCTGGGATTCCAGGATTGAGTGCAGCATGGGGCTCCCCACTCAGAAGGGAGTATGCTTCTTTCCCTTTACCCTACCTATTCAAACTCACATGTGCCCTTTCCCTCTCTCTACAATAAATGAAATAAATCTTTTTTAAAAAATGACATCTATGAGATCCCTATATAAAAGTCTATGTCATTTCATCTTTTGGTTTTACTGGGTGTATAATATTCCATTGTATGGAGGCACCATACTTACTAGACTCTTCATTCTGACATTACACAAAACAATGTTACAAGCATCTCAGCCCAGTTGTCTTTAAGAGAATGTGTTCGGTACTGAGAACTGGCAGGGTTAGGTTGGAGAGTGCGTGTGTTTAAAATCTTCGTATGTACAAATAGCCCTTTAAAGAATGAATATCCATTCATATTCCCATTAGCAATGTATTAAAATATCTGTTTCTCCACACTCTTTGATATTATTTTGATATTATCAAAAGTAAACTAATTCTTTTCACTCTGATGGGTGAAAAATGGAGACTCAGTTCTGGAATCAGGCAAACTCTGATTACTGTGTAGTTGAACATTTTTTCATTTGTTTATTGGTCATGTTTTCTCTTCTGTATGTGTTAAACATTTTGCTGGGTTAGAACTTCATTCTTATCTACCAATACATGCTCTTCTCATAGGTGAGATACTTAAGCCTACATATTCTTTGCTTCCTTACTTTCCCTTCTCTCTTTATGGAATACGGACGGCTTAAACCCTGGTTGACCTGGGACCATCTTCCCCATCTACCATCTTTTGACCATAATTTCTGTGCCTTTCCATTTTTGCTCTCTACTTTCAATTTATAATTATTATTGTTATTATTATTATTTTAGATCACCAATCTCTCCTTTGGTAGTGCCCTTCCATTTTTCACCATTTAGGGATTTTTCATGTTCAGATATTAGATTTTCATTCATTTTTAAATTTGTGTTTTTACAAATAGTCCTCTCTCTCAAATTATGCCTTTCTCATAGGATCCTGTTGTCATCTTATTGCTCAAACTGTATCTTCTCAAATTTCATCAAGAATACATACACATTAATTCTAAAAAAAAAAATCCTCTGCATTTTCTCCATTGAAATGGCACTGATTCCCGTCCAGTTTAGTCTCTCCTACTTTGTCAAAATGCTCATTCTTCTTAAACTTACGATCATTTCACACCATCTGCTAACCCCTACTTTTCCAACAGACCAGCAGTAGAGGTCTCCTTGGTGAAGTAAGAAGGGTAGGATGTTCCATGGACAGAACCCCTCTGCTGTTTATCTTAGAATTTTGTGTTAAGCATCCCTAATCAAAAGCAGCTTCAGGGATATCTTTATAGATCCATGAAGAAATAGTGGAATTTGCTATGAGACATGTATATGTGGTGATTATTTTTAGACTCAAGGTAATTATTCATAAGCTGTTTATAACTCATGTTACAAACTTTTTTTAAACGATTTATTTATTTATTCATTTGACAGAGAGAGATTACAAGTAGGCAGAGAGGCAAGCAGAGAGAGAGGGAGAAGCAGGCTCCACGCTGAGCAGAAAGCCCGCTGCGGGGCTCGATCCCAGGATCCTGAGATCATGACCTGAGCCGAAGGCAAAGGCTCAACCCGCTGAGCCACCCAGGTGCCCCTCATGTTACACACTTTTGAGCCCATCATTCTCTCTACATCTTTCTTTAGCTTTCATGAGTTGCAAATCCTCTCTATTCATCACAAGGAAAAACATTTTTTTCTTTTCTTTCTTTTTTTGGTATCTATATAATATGATGGATATTAACTGAGCCTGTGGTAATTATTTTGTGATAGATTCATACAGGTCAAATCATTATGCTGCTCACCTTAAACTTATACCGTGCTGCATGTCAATTATATCCCAATAAAACTGGAAAAAAGAGAAAAAGATCGTCATTTCTGAAGTTAATTATATCTCAAAAAATCAAGAAAATAAAAGAGATGCTATGTTCTAAAAAAATAAATCTTTTGTGCTTTTGTTACGTGTGGGTATCTATCTAGGTTATTATCAAACTTCTGCAGCTCATAAAGAAAAAACTAGGTGCATAGATAGACCTCTTTCCAGGCTTCTTTCGGGATGAATGTGTTCCATATTTAATCCACACACAGACATACTCATGCAAGTGTTATACTTAAGGGGTAGTGAAGGCATGGTGAAAACCAGAACTTACATATAAAACCAGGAGCATTGCCAATTTACATAACTTCTCTGATAAGTAAGGTTTTTTTTTTTATGTATGCACAAGAGGAAATACTTGTGCTCATTAGCTATTATTCTGTTTCTCAGAAATGATGGATCTTTAGTGGGTGCAAAGTTATGGTTATGCAAGATGAGTAAGATCTAGCGATACAACATTGTATCTGTGGTTGATATACCGTATCACACACTTAAACATTTCTTAACAGGGTAAGTCTCATGTTGAGTGTTCTTACCTCACTTTTTAAAAAAGAAAGGGTAATTGCCCTCAGGAGATAATAAAAATATTTGGAGAAACTTTTTGAAATAAATCTAAATGTTCAAACTAGAATGATTGTCTTAGCCAGCTATGGTATATCTACTTAAAGGGATATTATATGTCCCTTAGGTATAATAAACAGAAAAACAAATAACCATAAAAATGCATAAGATAAAGATTTCAAGATAACTTTCTCTTACAAAGTACAAGATACAAATTTTCATATTTCTGATGTAAAATTAAAAGTATGTCCAAAAGCAAAAACAAATGGATTTTACACTCCGATGTTTAGATTATTGACAATTTTTAATTATTTTATCTTTGAAAATACCCTGTCAAGTTATTGCATAACTCTTGGGATGCCTGGGTGGCTCAGCCAGTTAAGCATCTGTTTTTGGCTCAGATCATGATTCTAGGGTCCTGGGATCTAGTCCGCATTGGGCTCCTTGCTCAGTGGGGAGCCTGCTTCTCTTTCTGCTGCTCCCCACACTTGTGGTGTCTCTCTCTCTCTCTCTCTGTGATAAATAAATAAGTAAAATCTTTAAAAAAAAGTTATTGCATGACTCTTAAATTTTAAATATAGATTTAAAAAGATAAAATAAATGTGCTAAGGATAAATATGTATGTGTATATAAACAAAGATGTGCTTTGATTGTAGACAGACATTGCTCCAAGAAAGTCCTAAATCTAACATAAGCAAGAACTTCTGGGTATTAAGACTATGAAACATTAAAGCACATTCCGCAGAGAGATTCTGGAACCAACTTTGGGATGCATAAGAATCAGATAACAACTGATGTTTTTCTACCACCTATAGTAATTTTTGCAGTCCTGCTTAGAGAGAAGAGAATGAGCACGGTGGGCTCTCCAGGCAAGTTCTGAGTCAGCAGCTCTGTTGACTACACTTGTGTTGTTCTTTTCACAGAAGCCGGCCTCGTGCAGGACCCTGAGGATAGCAAGGCTTTATGGATACCTGCTGTACCCCTGGTGGGAAGAGACCCTTGAGCTAGCAATTGCTTTAGGTCATTACAGCCATGCCTGGCTGCCTCCATTTGTGCTCTCCACGCCTACCTTGCACACACAGTGTCCTGCTTCCCACTGCACCCTGGACCTTCTGTGAGCTTTGATCCCTGTGACCCATCCATCCCCTGGAGCACCCCTTCCTCAGGGAATCTATTTTTTCCTCAGAGCCCTAGGTCTGCTGGGGTGGCCGCGGGTGGGCAGGCTCAATCAACCAAATCCAACGACTTGGCATCCTATGACTTTAATAACAGCCACACCGAGTTTTTTCTACCTGTCCACACATGTGGTAGTCACCATAGCCTGCAGGCTTCGACTGACTCGGGTTACCTCTTGGGTCAGAGGAAATTACCTTACTGGACCCAGGGAGTCCCCTCGTCATTAAGAACAAAAATCAAAATTAGTATGTCCAAATAAAGGGAAACTGAGATCATTAACACAGCACTTGCCTCTTTCCTGATAGACCAAAAAAATTCCCAAGTGTCAGATGACTAGCACTAGCCTTGCCTATAAGGACAGCAGGAATCAGGATCAACCCTGGTTGTAGGGAAAGGACATCAAGCCCAGTTAGGAGGCAGAGGGGTCTGATTAAATGTCTCCGTTGGGTCTAAGTGCATCAGTGGATGCTGTGGTTAAGCATGGGCTTTCGGGAGAGCAGGAAAGCATCAGTCTGTTCTCTCTCTTCTACTTGCTTCCCTTCTGTGATTTGCCTCTACTCTGCTCAGAGAATTCATTGCTACCCCCTACCTGTCTATCCAAGGCCCTTGCAATGGGCCAGCTGTTGTTCCTATTTCACTGTAGGACAAATTAAGAGCAGAGAGTTAAGTGATCCAACCCAAATCAGGTAGGGTATCAGATGACATAACCAGGACACTAACCCCGCTCACTTCAAGGCAGAAAAGTCCAAGTGTGGGCTTTTTCATCTTACATGACTCTGATGTTTCCCAGAAACACACATATGTTTCTCAGAACATTTCCTGGCCACAACCTCAGAGAGATGGAGCCTGGCCAGGACGGGGGCTCAACCTCTGGGGGAAGGCACTGTCCCTGCAGAAGGGCATGGGACTCTGTGAGTTCCAGATGCCATTAGAGGTGGGTGTGTGAGCAAAGGAATCAGCCCTCACCAGGAATGCTGATGCTTGGTCCTGGTCCGACTCTAGCAATAACTGTGTTGTGGCTTTTTGTGACTCCTGGTGAGCACAGTAGGCAAACATGTCCTTCTCAACCTAAGCTCTTCGTGACAATCAGAGAGTTGTATTTGTAAGAACAAAAATGAAAATTAGTCTGTCCAAATGAAGGGAAACTGAGAGCTATTCCTGTAAGTGACCCAAGCACAGCCCTCAGTGGACAAAGGAGGTGTGACTACTGGAGCTTGGTGCTCTCTCCTGTGATGAATTACACTGAGCCTTTACTTTGTACTCTTTTTTTTCTTATGCTTTGTGTTGTCCCCTATCGTGTGACAAGCACTGTTCTAGGTCCTAAAGATAAAGAGCCAACCACAAAAACCTCTGCCTGAATGGAGCTTACATTCTCATGGGGCAAATAAGTATGTGGAAGGAGTAAATACCTTCACTCACCATTTATTTGAGAGCAGTGGAGCCCTATCTCCAGAGTCACCTGGATGGCAGGTGGGTGGGTGGGATTCTTGGCCAAATTCTAACCATCTGGTACTCATTTAGTGAAATGGTGAGACTAAAATTGGAAATAAAAACTTCATGGGTCATGGGGCAGCAACACCACTTTGCTGTTGTTGTCGTTATTATTATTATTATTTCTAATGGACATCCTTGTGCCTAGTGCCTGGGAAGTGGTGTCTCTGTGGTTCGAATTACATTTTCCTAATGATTACTGATGTTGAACACCTTCCATGTGTTTGTTGGCTATTTGCTTTTCTTCCCTGGAGAAATGTTTATTCAAGTCCTCTGCCCATTTTTAAATTAGGTCGTTTATCTAATTATTAGTGAATTACATCAAAGTTTTTAAAAAATATATAAAAATATTTTGCCACTCTAAAATGCCACTCAGGGACATCTCTCATCTCTCCCTATGCCATCTTTCTCTGCATGACTATAATGCACACCAGAATAATCATCTTCCATGTTGGGACAAACAGAGCTAAGTTCCTTTCAACCCTGTAATTATAAGAACCAATGACTGGATGACCAGATTAATGAGATTGTTCAATGAGCTCGATTTCCTAGTTTGTCTTCTGTTGGGATGGCATGTCTAATTCTCCAACACTAGTCACGAAACTCTTCCTTAGCAGCTATATCTGAGTCTGTGACTTAGAAATAGTAGATCTGCGGGTAAAGAAAAAAGTGGGTGATAAATTCTAATACAGCTCATGTATTTTTCTCCTAGGCGACCTACCTTCCCAACATAGCTCATAAAATTTCCAAACTATACGGAAAACAATTTCCAAACTCTAATCTCACAACTATTTGTGTGCTGGCTGGACTATTAGAAAAAAAAATACCATCCACATTTACCTTAAATCTTTTCTAAATCAGGTTAGTCTAATTGGCAAGAAAGAACACCAAGTATGAAACATGCTTCTTATGGTTTCACCTACCATGGTGACTTTTAACAAATGACCCATACATCTGGGCATATACATGCTAGAATTTGTACGGACAGTAATTCTTGCACCTCCTAGCTATAAGTTCTCTATCCATGCAGGTGGATTCAGAATTACAATCGTTCTTTGGAAGTCATGAGCCTAGGATATGTTCTTGGCATGGAAGCCAGTTTTCTCAAGGATCGAATCAAGATGCTTATGCCTTTTTCACAATGGGAACATCTGGAGATCTGTTCAGAACAACTGCTCCAGAGAAAAAGAATTTCAAATTTTAACAGAGTTCTTATATACTGTTTGACCCCCCACACATACACATCTTGATACCTTTCTTATGATTGCTTAGTTCATAGTTACTGATAGGGTGACCTTTTGTTGGCAAAGAAAGAAAAGCAGCATTTAGTTACCAGATAATTCTTTAACCCCTATTTTCACATTTTTAAAAGATTTTTAAAATTAATCAATTAATTAACTAATTTTGAAAGGGAGAGAGTGAGCAAGTGCCAGGGTTGGGGCAGAAGGGGAGGGAGAACAAGAGGGGGAGAATCCTAAGCAGACTCTGCACTGAATGAGGAGCCTGATCTGGGGTTCAATCCCATGACCCTGAGATCATGACCTGAGCCAGAAACAAGATCAAACTCTTAGCTGACTGAGCCACCCTGGGGCTCCCTCAACTCCTATTTTCATAGGTATTTTTACAAGATACAGAAAGGCCAGTGAATCAGGGTATCCTTCATTAGGACCCACTGTCTTTGCTTCATCTTTCTAGTCCTGGAATGTCCAAATTGAACTCCAGGCCCTCATCTTCTCTGGCCACCTGCATTGATCACCTAGGTCTTTCTCACTTCCAGAAGTCTGGGGCCACCACTTGACTTCTCCTTGAAATCTCTTGTCTGAGTAAGATGCATGGTCAGATATTGTTATGGATGGAGTAAATATGGTAGGAGACCACCTAAAAGAACTCATATGCAGCTGTTATAAAAAAATGAAGATACTCTCCATGCACCTAGTTAATACGTCTCCAAAGTACATCATAAAAAAAAAAGGCAAGTCCAGAGTAAGAAGTATAGTCTGTCACTGCATATACAGAAAGGGGCATAGAGATTCATCTCCATGTATGCACACATAGAAAAAGTCTGGAAGGATGGAGAAGAAACCAGCAACAGGTATCATGAAGGCCTGGAGAATGAGATGGGAAGAAGGCTTGTAGCCAGGTATGGGCAGAATGAGTAGCTGTAGCAACTGGGCATTTTAGCATCATCTGTTACATAAAGCTGTGTGGCAAGCTGTCCTTCCACACCCAGGTCTAATGCTATCCTCCTTACAAAGGCTCACCTGGTGTCCCCTGAGGCGGGCTCCATCCTGCAGCCCCAGCACCCTGTAGAGCCTTGCCCTCGTCTCCCCTAGGCTGCCCCCTCTTTCACTCAAGACAATTTTGTTGAATGAGAGAAGACTCTACCTTCTTCCACCAAAGTACGCAACTTCCTGACTTTTATTACATAAATTAGATTTGCCACATTTAAAAATATAATGCAGTGTGTTGTGTCTGGCTTTTTCCCATGCAGGATGTCTGTGCGGCACATCCATGCTGTAACCATCTGTGGTGATGGCTGTTTGATGTTTGCTGCTGTGGGGGGGACCCATTATTGGTTTTATTACTGGGTGGAATGTGCTATGTGGTTCCTGTTCTGCTGATGGCCATCATGAAGGAGGCTATAACAACGCTCTTGGGCATGTCCCTTGGTGCACGTCCTAAGTCTGCTGGGCCTACGTCCGTTGGGTATACACATGGAAGTGTATTTCTGTGACCAATTCATGTGTTCTTACAGCCCAAACAAAAGCTTCCTGAGGGCCCATGGCTGTCTCTGTCACCCAGCACAGCACTTATTGTAAGGAGCCCCTCATGGCTGTTGGTTCTCTTTTTGGGGCAACCTTGGTGTAGTCAGCCATCAGTGAAGCCCTGCTTCTCCCCATACCAAGAAGTTTGTCTATTTTTAGGCAGAAAGGAAGAGTATCTAGTACCTTCTGCCCACAGTCTTACTCAGTAGACCAGATAAATGTGCTCATTCCTGACCAGTGTTCCCAAAAACCTATAAAGGTCCCATTTTTGTGTCTTGGCTACCCCACTCCACTGTTTTGTTGGCTTGGTTTTTCTGCACAGGAGGGCTGGGAGAGCCGGAAGGAACCTTGAACCATGAAGGGCCTCTTTCTTTTCAGTGTCCTCTTCTGTCTGGTCCAAGTGAACTCAGGTAAATATCTCCTGGCTGGTGCAGAAAGCTACTGGAGGTGACCAGAGCAGGTAGGGCAGGAACCCCAGGGACAATGCCCATGCGGAGGGCTGGGGTGTCTGTGTACTGGTAATGGTGCTGGTGGACCCTCTGCAGCTCAGCTCTGGACTATTTGGATCTTCCTTGGGAAGAATTTTTTAAAAAGTGAAATATGAGTTATTGGGGTCATCTAACACAGACAAAGGCTCTGATACACATAGGAAACACTCAACGCAGTCTGAGAAAAGTTCCCAGGAGGAAATGACAGTCACATGAATGTCAGCGCTAGAAGGGACTATGGGTCATCCATGGCCCTGCGCTCTACAGGGAGAGGACACTGAGCTCCCGGGAAAGCAACAGTGTATCCTGGGGCACTTGCCCCTGTTACAGCCCCAACAGTGAGTGACTTATACCTAGGACAGCGTTCCTCCAGCACCCGCCACCCCAGGTGGTCAGTTCTACAGGAGAACACTGAGGCATCACTGGTTAAACAAACTGTCCAAGGAGAGAGAATTAGCTACTGGAGGAGGTAAGACTAGAATGCAGATCTCCAGGTCCCTAGGCTTGTGGTTCTTCTACCTTCATTGCTGTGGAGTCCATGTCTTCATGTGGCTGTCTCCCCCACAAGCCACAGAAGAGGCAATACAGGATCCCAGGGTAGGCTCAGCTGTTGTGAGATCTTGCACAGGGTTGTTTTTTAAATCATGCCAAGTCCATGCCTCCTGGGTGGCTCAGTCGGTGAAGCGTCTGCCTTTGGCTCACTCAGGTCATGATCTCAGGGTCCTGAAATCGAGCTCCGAGTTAAGCTCCCTGTTTGCAGGCAACCTGCTTCTACCTCTCCCTCTGCCTCTCCCCCTGCTTGTGGTCTCTCTCTTTCTCTCTACCAAACAAATAAATAGAGCCTTTAAAAATAAAATAAATTATGCAAGACCAACACTGTGGACATTTTGTGGTTTTTGTTGGTTTTCATGGTCATCGTAGGTGACATTTGCAGACCTAACATCAGAACTGTCATTCAACCATCTCATTCCCAAAGAGGGAGTGCTTTTTTTTTTTTTTTAGATAGAATTGACATTTGACTTTATACTAGTTTCAGATAAACAGTATAATGATTCTGTGTTCATATGTATTGTGAAATGACCACCACAAGAAACCTAGCCAACGTCTGTCACCACACATAATTACACTTTTTTCTCCTTGTGACAAATGGAAAACACTTTCCATATTGGGAGGTTGTCCTTGACCTCCAAGTTCACAAGTCATGGTGAAGAAAAAGGTTTTCTTTTCCTCTTTTCATTGTAAGACATGAAAGTAAAAATGGGACTGCAAGCTGAGAATCAGAATTATTTCATTTTCCTAGAGATGGAGACCCACCTCTCCTTTATTCCACTCTGTTCTCTGAAATGTCTGTGCTTTCCCCTAATTCACTAACTCCCATCTGTCACCAGGAAGCTTGAGAATCCTGATGTGATAATTTAGGATGAAATATATACCCTTCTAGAAACAACTTTGATTTTTTTTGAGGGATCTCACTTACACTCTTTTTTAAAAAATTTTATTATGTTATTTTAGTCACCATACAGTACATCATTATTTTTTGATGGAGTGTTCCATGACTTATTGTCGGTATAGAACATCTGACGTACAGGCTATTGTTCCTGTTTAAAAGCTAAGAAACCAAACCTCAGTTAAACTGGAACTAGTCCAAAGACATGGAACTTTGGAGGAATATAGTAAATATTCAGAGTTGTGGGCCAGGGTCATCTTTTTTTCTCTGTACCCTATGAACTCAATATCAGCTCTATTATATTGTATCAACAGGGGATATTCCACCTGGAATCAGAGATGTTATCTGCCTTACGGAACATGGAACCTGCAGACTTTTCTTCTGCCATTTTGGTGAGAAAAAGGCGGAAATATGTTCCAACCCCTGGAATAGGTGCTGCCTACCAGCTACTGAGGCAGAAGGAAAAAACAAACCAGAGACGTACAGCAAAAACTATGGCAAAAAGGATAAAGCTGAGACCTAACAAGTAAGCTTCTGGAAGGCAGGAGGGCTCTTAAAGAATCCCAAGGACTTGGAAGGACGTGTGGCTCACTGAAGGTGTTCAATAAATGTCTGTTGAATGAATCCAGCAGGAAGGGTGAAGGTCTGATGAAAAAATTTTCCTAAAAGCTTGCTTACTTTTCCTCTTCTGTTTTGTTTTGTTTTTTTCTTAAAGAGTCTCAGAAATGTGTAATAGCCTACCTCCTTTCCCTGTTCCTGAGAGTGTGTCTCACTGACCCACAGACAGGGGTGGACTAGAGACCAAGCAACCAGAATGATCTCATCTACAGAGGGGAGGAAAGGCAGGCAGTCAGTCCTCTGGCCCCTTTCCCACCAACGTACAGTACCTCACTAGTTTCTGACGTAGTGTTCAGCGGTTTATTAGTTACGTATGACACCCAGTGCTCATCACATCGTGCGCCCTCCTTCATGCTGGCGTAACCCCCCAGCCCCCCCATTCTGTAACCCTCAGTGCGTTTCCCTGCGTCCAGAGTCTCTCATGGTTTGTCGCCCTCTCTGATTTCTAGTGGAAGCCAGGTCTGGTCTGAGGTGCTTGCTCGGTGAGTTAAGCAGCCAACTCTTGATTTCAGCTCAGGTCATGCATGATCTTGGGGTCCATGAGATCAAGCCCCACATCGGCTCCCTGCTCAGCATGGAGTCTGCTTGTCCATCTCCCGCCCCCCTTGCATATGCATTCCCTCTCTCTCTCTCTCTAAAATAAATAAATAAATAAATAAATAAGTAAATATTTTTTTAAAAAGAGGGGCACCTGGGTGGTATAGTTGGTTAAGCACCCGCCTTGGGCTTAGGTCATGATCCCAGGGTCCTGGGATCGAGCCCCACATATGGCTCCCTGCTCAGCGGGGAGTCTGCTTCTCTCTCTCTCTGTGCTCGCATCCTCTCTCTCTCTCTCAGGTAAGTAAATATAATCTTATATAAAGAAATAAAGAAAAATAAATCGGGCCTGGTGTGGCTTTCAGTGTGGGAAATGTTATCTTTCTTGAATGGGGAATGTGGATGTGAGGAGGAAAAATCTACGGCATTGCCCGGCACAAAGCAGGCCCCTGCGGTGTTCGCTGAGGCTCAGAGGGACAGACATGAGGTGAAGGTAAGGAAGACCAGGAAGAGGGTGGGGATGTCCAGGGTGTCCGCAGTGACCTCCTTTCCCTTTCCTCTCTCTGGGAAGGAACCAGACGGGGCCCTGCCCAGATGTCTAGATGCGCCCAAGGACCTGGATTCGGGTTCTTGCTTGCCTCTCTGAAATATTGAACAAATTACTTCATCTCCACGGTAATTTTTGAAATCATCTCGTTGTACATGGTCTTACAAAGCCCTGGTATGTTTCTAGGTTGAGGTGAAAATTCCTCCAATTGTTACTTCCCAAAGCCAGAACCCACCTTGGCGAGGCCGGCAGCATGTCGGTACCAGAACCTACCTCGAGAGGGCGCGTTGCTGCCTTCGGAGCGCGCAAACCTGATCTTATAACGGGGTGTGGAGCTGCGGGCATTGGCTAAACGAAGCCGCTGGTGGAGTCAGATCTGGACTGAGAACAAAGGGAGCCTAAATTAGCAACCCTCCCAGCCTGCATTTCTTGGCGTCAGATAAATTAGGGTGTCATTCATTTCTGCCCCACGATAGGTTTGCGGGAATTAACTGAATGGATCAGGGTAGGTACGAAGGCGTCACCGCGCAGGTCTTCCTTGGTGGGGAGGGGCAGGTGGCAGCAGAAAGGTGAATAATGACAGCAGAGCCTGCCGGCTCCCTGCTGCAGCTGGTCTCCTGGCGTTTTGACCACCAGCCTGTGCAGTCAGGAAGCAGCAGAAGGGGGGGGGGGGGGGGGTGGGCTCAGAAGAGCCTCCCCAGGTTCTAACCTCAGTCTGCCACTGAGCTGTGCTCCCTGACTGCCTCCCCCGGGGATTTACAGGAGAGACTCGGGTAGGATTATAAGTACACATACAAATGGTTGAGGGTGCTGCCTCCTGCTTTTGGGTCCCAGATCTGTCTCAACCTGGGGACTTACAAGCCTCGTCCTTGCTCTGAGACACGTGTATCACACAGTTCGGGCAGCTGGGAGGAGGTGTGGGCAGACTTGCAGCAGTGACAAGCCTCTTCTCTTGGTGGAAGCGGTGTTGGGAGCAAGAACCCTCCACTGATCCAAGGAGGGGCTGAGTTTCCTGACGGCTGGAGGCCTCAGGGAGCCAGCTGGAGGCAGAGGGGCCAGGCTGTGGCCAACAGGATCCAGTGTTTTATACCTGGCAAGTCTGTACATCTTCCCCATAGCTCCTTTTTCTAAGACAAGGGTCATCTCCCCCCCCCCCCCGTACCTCTCCCTAGTACGTCACCAGGGATGACAGAGACGTTCCTTCCCTGCAATCAAATGGGTTCAAATGCCTCCTCCAGTGGAACCTTCCCTAGCCCCCTGCCCTGCATCCCTGTAGGCAGAATCAATGGCTGCTGCCATGAGCCCCCCTGCACCCCCAATGCCTTCCTCTTAGGGGCTCTGCCCCTGTGTTGCAGTTATCCAGCCATTATCCACTGCGGTGTCTACCTCTCCTGCAGGACTTGGAGATCCTCCAGTCAGTTCTGGGCCTCACTCCTGTTTAAACCACTAACGACCAGCCAAGCTCAATGTGAAAAGGGCAAAAAAATGAATCAATTAATCCACATCTCAAGTACAGGTCTTCAGTCCACTGGCACCATTGTTCCTGATCTTCACGTAGAACATGGGGATGCCAGGGAACCCGGACATCCCCGAAGCCTGCAGCCCTGTCTTTTCCATCACAGCTGGTCAGGGAGTGGGACAGAGTCTTGCTAGCCCTGCCCTGTTATACAGCCTCACAACTGAGCTCGGAGCCGGCTCCTTTTCTGGGGGGTTAGTGGCTCCCCTGTGGGCAGCAGGGGTGACAAAGCAAGGGCTGGAGATGCCTTAGGGAGTCCTCCTGGATCCAGAGTCCCCACAAGGAGCATTTGCCTGCCGTCCCCTGCCTCTCAGCCATAGAATCTTAGACAAAAAAGGGAGCCGAGAGACCATTTGATAAAAACCATGTCCTCTGAAAGACTCTGGAAGGAGCAATCAAAACAGCTGATCTGGGTTTAGCTTGCAGTTTAAGACGGCCATGTAAGAAGACTCTGAACACGCCTCCCCCAGGGAACACACCAAATTAATGTCAGGACTAGAACAGATCTCTCTGCCTGGGGCACAGGGAAAAAGCCACGGTTTAAAGGAGCCACCAGGGGCGCCTGGGTGGCTCAGTGGGTTAAAGCCTCTGCCTTCGGCTCCGGTCATGATCTCAGGTCCTGGAATCGAGCCCCATATCGGGCTCTGCTCAGCATTGAGCCTGCTCCCTCCTCTCTCTGCCTGCCTCTCTGCCTACTTGTGATCTCTGGATGTCAAATAAATAAATTAAATATTTTTAAAAAAATAAATAAATAAAAAATAAAAGAGCCACCAGCATATAAAAAAGCACAAGAACTCTGCCAAGCAGTGCGGATAAGCTGCAGAGAAAGGTGAGAAGCCTGTCCTCTCGCTGCCTCTGAAGGTGAGATGTCACCACCAGATCCTGCACCCAGACAACCTCGGGCAGGGGGAGACAAGCACGCTGATGTCACTGCCAAGTCTCTCGGGCCAAACCCTGCATCCTCACACTGGGCAGAGTCAGGCAGCCCAGCTCCCACAGAGTGTCTACCGTCTAAATATCACCTGTCTGCTGAGGCAGCGCAACAATACGGGGATGGAATGGGTTTATAACAAAACAAACAAGAACACCCTTTAAAAGAGTCCTTATGGAAAGCTACAGGCCATCCACATAAACAATAATGTTGCAATCGCTCAACATATTAAAATTCCTCCTTCAGAACTGTCTTGGCAATCCTCTTCCATAAAAACTCAGAAAGAATCTAGCTCAGCACCACTGTAAACTTTAGCAGCCAAAGAAACCAAAAGCCCCGGGAGGTCAGAAGTCTGCCCGTGGTCGTGGGCGACCTCCCTCACTTGGGGGATAAGGAAACCTCAGCCAGACACAGAAACCATGAAGAGCAGGCATGTCTGCAATGCAGGGTGTCCTCATCGTGGCTGGATGCCAGATGGACCTGCGCTTTGCAGCTTTCATCCTCACTGGATGGCAGGCTGGTGGCACCCCACTGACGGGTTGTTCTGCAGGTGACTCCACGGGAGGCAGGCACGTGTCTCCTCTGCAGGGAAGTACCTGCCTGCCCTGGGAAAGTCTGAGAACTCAGGCAGGGAGGGGCCTGGCTGTGAGCGGCTGATGCCCATGATCACCCAGAGGGAGGCCCTAGGGAGGGTCCAGAGAACATTAGCTGGGGCCCAGGGACACATGACTCCAGCTGGGTCTGCCTGCATCCAGGTCTGGAAAAATTCACATGCTAAATGCTGAGGAACGCAGGTGGTTTTCAGAGTATCCCTGCCAGCGTCACCTGTCAGCTCCTTGGCAATAGCTCCAGGGCGAGGGGCTTCACGAGCTCCTATCTGGGTTCATCTCGGGAGCAGGTGTGAGTGTGCTCACAACACAGGTGCAACGCGTAAGGCTCAGAGCCGGGAAGCGGCTTACCTGGAGCCACACAGCGCTCAGGGGGAAAGCCCTGTTCAGATCCACCAGGAAGCCAGCAGAATGGAGTATATTATTCTGAGGTTTCGGAGGCTGGCCTGAGGTCATGTAGGCAGGTGATATTTCGATGGTAGACATTGATGACAAGTCCATGGTGGGCCCTTTCCCCTCCACCTCATTCCCTCATCCTACCAAATCTAGAGGAAGCAGCGTACACACACAGTGTCCCTTCTAGCTCTCCCTAACTTAATGAATACTGACGTGAGGATCGGCGTGGTCTTGGCAGTGATAGTAAAAGAGCACGTGCTACGAGTGGCCTTTTCTATCACACCCACGATCTGCACCGAGGTGCGTGTCATCGTCCAGATTTGGGGAGGGGTGGGCTAAAACTCAAAGAGCAAAGAGACCCGCCCGAGACCACACAGCTAATGAAGCAGCAGGAAGGGCTGCTGCCTAGGCTCTCTTCTCTTGCCATTTGGGTGTCTGTGCAGAAGGTGTCTGGGGTTGTGCCAAGGCTCCTGTAACCCCAGATGTGGGCAGGGTAAGAAGTGAGTTATGGGCTTTCCACTCCCTGTCCCGGTTAGCGTGAACATGCTTCTTCCTTCCACCTGAGTGTCCAAGGAGACTTGGAATCTGTTGTTTGCGTTTCTCCACTTGGAAACCTGAAAAGAAGAGACGTGGAAACTCCGGCTTGAGACTGCTGTAGAAGCCCACTGCAGCCTTCCCTTACCTTGGGAGCTGTCAGGTGTCGACATCCCCTCTGCTGCTCCGGCCGCGGAGGGGCAGAGGTGGGTGTGAGCACAAGAACCACCCGCCAGGGTGGCCAAGGCAGGGCTGAGCTCTCCGGCCATCGCCATGGCCATGGCCATGACCACCGGGTGGGTCGGCGCAGCAGGTGTGTAGAGGGCGAAGAAGGAAGATTCGAACGTGGTGGAGCCTCGTGAGCTGGCTCTGGGCCCCCGGGGCGATGGGGCCTCCTACAGGGTGGAGGTTGACTCCCAAAGCAGAGAGAACATGGTGACAGGAAATGACGAGTGAAAGAGTGTCCAGGGAGCATGGGGAGGAAGGGAAGAGGAAGAAATGGAGGAAGGAAGTTAGGATGAATCTTCTTCATGGCATCTGCAAGGGTGATCAGACCAGCTCTTACCAGAATGTAGGGAGGCTCACAAACTCTGTCCCCACTCCCGCATCCTGCTGGCCTCACCCCTGCAGCTGAGGTGGGTCAGCAGCTACCAATGAGACCATCAGACTCTCCCCAGCGTGGCCCAGGGTGGGCGCTCGCACCTAGAGGCAGGAACGCGGCCGGAGCTGAAGTCACCCTGCAGGGAAGGCTTCTCAGCCTGGCTGTGCCTCTCCATCCTTCTCGCTGTGTGAGGAGCTGTCTCTCTACACAAGCCCCTCCACGGGGCAAAGCCCGCCGAGGCAGAACGACTGGGAGGAAAGGCAAGGGGGCAACTGAGGCACCGGGGAGGCACTCACACCCAAGGGGTGAGGGAGCGGAGGCCCAACCCTTTCCCAGCAGACCCGGCCGTGCGGAAGGCAGCCCAGGGCTCCCTGGAATTCTTGCCTGCCTGCCCGACTGAGAGCAGAGTCACAGTGACTCACAGAACTGGGTGTTCAGGGTGATGCCTGACGCTAGGTGTGGCACCTGCCGCTGGTGTACATGACCGAAGGAACTGGAAAAGCTGCACATTTCACTTGATCGTTGTCACTGTCTTGCCACAGGGAGGAACCTGGAGGAGCACAGACGGTGAGGTCTGTCCCGAAGCCAGGGGAGTGTCCTCACCCTTTAGAAATCATCTTCCTCTAGAGCTGTGGTTCACATGCCTCATGCCTTGTTGGCAGCTTTTCACACTTCCTCATTATGCCCCAGGCACCACCTGCAGGGATCTGATGGGATCCTTAGTTGTTTCTGTGAAGGTACCAAGTGAAGCTATTGTGCATTCAGAGCTGAGAACTATAGCCGAGCCCTCCCAGCTGTGGCCCCTGTTGCCGTCACCTCCACGCAGCAGGTGATGTCCCCCACAAGCACACAGAGAGGGCTCTCCCCTTCCCCAATGGTCCTGCACACTCCCTAACACTCCTGAAATGGACCTTGCAGGGACAGAATATTTTACTGATATTTCTGAACACCTTATCAAAGAAAGGTAAAAAATTAAAGTCTGGCAAATTGATGTATTCCCTACATTCTGGAAGGAAATTCCCTTTGCTTAGATCCTTTAGAAAGCTGTACCCTGGAGTGTTCTCCCATGCCAGCCTTAGTCTCCTGCGCCCAGATTGTCCTTCTTAGCCCAGCCCTGTGCTCTCCCCCAGTCCCACTATAGTGAGGGGTGTCCCTCTTTCCATTCACTCGAACAAGCTAGAGTGGCCCTTTGGGTGGCAGCAAGACAACCAGGGGTGTCTGGTGACACTCACGCCCCAGAGAAGGTTAAGCTGGGAGGGGCTGGGCTTCCTAAGGATGCAGTGGGTGGTCCCACACCTCAGGCTGGCTTCGTGAGTGACTATAAGGTGAGTGCGGACAGCTACCCCCGCAGCTCCTGACCCTTTAGGTGTGCGCCCCCCCAAGACAGACACTGGGTTTTGAAGACTACAGGCTTAACTCGGAGTGAGGAAGGGAACGGTTCCCTAATTGCTAAGATGTTTCTCACTTCCGGGAGAGTCAGGACACCATTGTTCAACGAAGTAGCATTTGATTTTTGTCCTGCAGCTCCTGGAGGCCCCCCCGGGATCATTAAGCAGCACCCTCGCTCCCGCTCCCTTCATGCCCCAGGGGAGAGGCTGCGCTCTTCCAGTGGGGTCCAATCAAACGACCACGTCCTCCGGGAGAAGGTGAGGACGGCGGGCTGGGGAAGTTGGGATCTTCAAAGAAGAACAAATAAACGAGGGGGTAGGAAAACGAATAGCCACCTCATTTATTTGCCCGTGTAGGAGTAAAAGTAGAAATAGATGTCGCACACTAGAGAAAGGGGCTTTTCTCTTTGTAGGAGACTGTCTCCAAAGGATGGAAAGTGCCTGTAACCTGCTCTGAGCTCAGGCCTGTGTGGAAGATGGATAGAGCTTGAGGGATAAAAAAAAAAAAAATGAAGGTTGATTCATATCTCTGTCACCTCATTCCCCATGACCTTCAACGGATGTCACTACAGAGCTCCGTGGCTGGGCTTGCTGACAGAAACAGGGCTGTCTTCTGGCCCTGCTTTCCCACGCGAGCCTCTGAGGCACCTGGTGGCCGGAAGAGGCTGCCTGAAAAGCCCCCTGGCTGGCTACAGAGGGTGGTCCTAGGGGCTGGAACACTGCGGCCAGTCAGGAAGAGACCTCTGGTGTGGAGAGACTCCGAGACTAGAGACCGCTGCACCGTCCTCAAAGGCAGAGGTAGAGAGACCCCCAGGCAGTATGTGTGTGCATGGGCACGTGTGCACACACGCTCACACACACTTACACTCTCACACACACACTCAGTGATGAAAAACGGAACACCATAAGAGATGGATAATGACAGACACAGGAACACAGACAGTGATGACAAGAGGCAGAGAGAAAGCAAGAGCAGGACAGAGAAGGACGGGGCTCAGCCACAGCAGCAACGCCGAGAGACCAGGAAAACATACAGATGTTAGGGGACGGTTCCAGGGAAAGACAGGCCATTCCAGTTAGACTGAAATGAAGATGAAATATTTGGGTACACGTAATAGTTTTTGCTTGTTGAGAAAGTGGGCGTAGCTTTGTAGTGGGTCTGCAGGCTGATACTCAGAGCTTCCGCGTCTCTCCAAGGAAGAGGTGAATACTCAAAGTCAGTAAAGTGGGACATCTAATAGACACCTCAGGGACCTGAACAAGGCAGCCTGTGACACTGAGCACCAATTCTCTTGAAGAAAATCTAGTTCCCAAGAGGCTACAGGGAACCAACCGGATAGAAGCAAATTTCGCCCCTTTGGAAAACAGCGCCCCGCCCCCCACATCCTGGCCACCGCGTCTCTCTTGTTCACAGCACTATGAACACAATGGGCGGGTGGTCCCCAACTGTCAGTCTCCAGGAGAATTAAAATCCAGGCCATGATCAAAATTGTTTTTCTAAAATAGGTACCACATGTGACAACATCTAGATATTTTTGTTAATCCCACCTAACCCCTAGGTTTTACAGGTTGTCATCAGCTGGACACGTTCCATGGCTGGGTGTGCAGGTCTGAGCAGGTATTGTGAACTATGCACGTGTGTACCTAAGTAGCGTGCTAAAGCCAGGATTTGGCCCGAGGCTGGAGTGCTTCCTAAAACACACATCTTGTGTCAGGCGAACGTGATAACCACTACACTACGGAAACTAAAACACACATCTTGTGAAATGCTTATAACGAAACACAAGTATGCCCTCAACACAAAATAAATTTTGAGTCATGGTAGTTTAAATCGGCATGTGCATATATCCCTATCTTGGATAGATTGTGTTTTTCATGAACTGATAATGCCTGGCACCCAAAAGAATGAGACTCCAAATGCAGGCAACACAGAAAAATAGAAACGATGTGTACAGTGACTGTAAGAGAGTGAAGAGGAAGGAGGCGGGTGGAGCAATGCAAGGAGGATTCACAGAGGTTTTGTCAGAGATAGATTCCATCCGGTGAGAGGGGCATCGAGGACCTGCACCTGGTGGGAAAAGGGGAAGTTGTCCTAGCCCTGACAGGTCAGGAGCAGAGAGAATATAAGGAAGTGTAGCTTCTCTCTCATCTACGTGAGTTCTGTAATTGGGTGTGGGCGTATGTGTGGGTATATGTGTGCACAGGTGAGTGCTGAAGTGTGTTTTTCTGTAAAGGTTGTGGGAGGAAGGAGAGGTCTTCCAGATGTGTGGCCGAGAGGAGGAAGAACGAAGCTGTTGTTACAAACCACGTGCATGTGCACCTCCTGTCCAGGCTCTGAGCTGGGGCTTTCCCGAAGCCCATGCAGCAGAATGAGTGGGTACAGTTCATACGACACAGCCAGCATTTCACAAAGCACCTGTTGAGCCCAAACGGGCCAATGTCCTAGACTCAAGATCTAACTGGAACACCTTTGCTCTGTTACAGGAAAGATCCCAAAGCAAGATCAGACAAAACTTAAGTGACCCCTAAAAGCCCATCCGAGCCAGGCATTTTGAAGAAGTGAGACAAGCCAGTGAAAGATAGTGAATGGCGGTTCTGATTTAGGGGGTTTGTATTCTATGTAAAGAGGCAGAGATCTTTGGCTATACCTTGGAGTTCTCATGTACGAGTGTGGGCCCTAGTGGTTAAATCATCACACTTTTCTGAAGAAGCCAGAGGTATGGATTTTTATACAGAATCTTTTCTCCTTTAAATGCTGGCAATTGATAGCAAAATAATTTGAGAGGCTCAATTTCACCCATGGGTTTCCAATTCATTAGGCGTCACTGTGACTCCATTCAATGAACTATGAGGATTTCAATTTGTAAGAACCTCAGAAATGCATGACCCCCTCCCTTTAGCAGGCAGAGGGGAAATGGAAGATTCAGATGGGTAGGCAGCTAACCTACATCCACATGAACCCTGGCTCCAGAATATAGGCCTCCAGATGTCTTGTGTTTTATACTATACCTCACTGTGATGGTTACCCATTGCACAACAACAAATGCAGAGTGTCTGTGGGTTTCTGTGGGTTATGGGAACCATGCACAGCTTGGCTGGGTGCTTCTGGATCAAGGCACTCATGATGTTCCGGTCAAGCTGTTAGCCAGGGCTGCAGTTCAACTGAAAGCTCAGCAGAGAACGATCTGCTTTGTGAAGTTCACTCATGAGGTCCTTGGTAGAAGTAGATTCCTTGAAAGCTGTTAGATTAAGGTTCACTTATGTTCCTCACTGGGTTGACCAGAAGTTTCCCTCAGTTCCTTGCCAAATGGGCCTCTCTATAGGGCAGCCATAAATATGGCATCTGGCTTCCCTTAAAGTCAGCAGGTCAGAGAGTAGAGGAACACCCCAAATGGAATCCATGGTCTATTATAACCTAATCCCAGAAGTGGGATTCTATGTGTTGGGAATGAGTCAATGAGGTGAGCCCACAAGGAAAAGGAGGGGATGACACAAGGGCCTGAGTACTAGAATGTGGGGCTCATCAGAAGCCTTTTAGAGGCTGCCTCCTCTCTCCTTGTCTCACAAATGCAAGCCAGGGGTCCGCAAGCCGGGGGGCCCTGGCTACAGCCAGCTGCTACCTATTTTTACAAATAAAGTTTTATTGAAACAAAGCCAAGCCCATTTGTTGCATATTGCTTACAACCACTTTGGCACACACTCAGAGCTGAGTAGTTGCAACAGAAACTGTATGATCAGCAAAACCTCATTTTCTTTATACTGTACAGTCCTTTACAGAAGAACATTTCCTGCTTCCTGATGTACGCAACCCAAAAAACTTCTTTTTTGAAATGTGGAAGAGGAGATTGATCTAGAGATACCAAATTCATCGTTTGCTTGCATTTCTCTCGATGCTCTGGCATCCTACATGCCACGGTGACCCCTTCCGTGAGGCACTTACCTGAGAATTCTCAAAACAGAAGCAGCTCTGAGGTCTGGGTTGGGTGGGTGAGATATGGCTTCACGTCCTCTAGTCCTGTTGCATTCTTTCCCACCACATAGCATCACATACCTTTCCACTGGAAACCCTACTTATGAAACCTTTGGCCAAAAAATGGATATGAAACATAGTTATGTGTAAATGTTGGATCACTAAATTGTACACCTGAAACTAATATTACCCTGTATGTTGACTAACTGGAATTTAAATAAAAACTAAAACAAAGAAATGAAACAGTTATCTTGACCTGAGGTGGTAAAGTGGCCTAATCCGAATTCAGTGTAATCTGTGAACCTGACCTGTCTGGGCTCCAAACTTGAATTTTACCAAGTCACTTCATTCCTCTCAGCCTCAATTTCCTCGTCCTTAAAGTCTAGATTATAATAGTGACCTCATGCCTTTTTTGTCACAAAGTGCACTAAAGCACCAACCACATGTACGTGTGCCCAGTACATACTAAAAGTTGGGTAGATGCCAGTCATTGTGTGGGAAACATCTGAGGCTTTCCCACTGCCTATTGCAACAGTAGCTGATAGATTTATTTCAAGTTTCAGTTCTGATTACGTAAGAGTGACCCATGTCCTATGTTTTTAAAATGTTTCCCCGGGGTGCTTTGTCTTGCCTTTGGGTACATACTTCCTCTACTCCAGCCCCCAACCCACTGATGAGTTCTAAGAGCCACCTACACTCTAAACATCCTTCCCAAGGAAGCAGCCAGCAGGCTGTGTAGGCTGTTGGCAGGTGGTGCTGTAGAGTGAGTTTTCACTGAGGCTGAGCATGAAATGCAGTTAAAAAATCTGATTAGAGCGCAAAAATATAAACAGAAAGTAATGCATCACACACATACCATTCCATTTGGAGAGAAAATGTTGCTGTCAGATGGGTAGGAGGCTGGTAAGGTAGCCTTATATATGAACTTTTATGTACTAAATCCCTTCTTGATTTTGCCCTCAGGAGTCGGGAGATTCATCCTCTACCGTGTTTGGTGTGATTTTAGTTTCTGGGAAAGGCACGCAGCATCACATCATTGCTAAGGTTTCAAATTCTTGAACACGTTTTAGCCTGCTAGAAGGGCCCATCGTCAGCCTGACTCTCTCTCCAGAGCGGGTCTCCCTTCCGTGCCTCGTGGTGTCAGCACCTTCATTCTCTCTGCTCAGTACTCGGGTAAATGCTGGCACCAATCACACTCCATTCCATCTGAAAGGAATTTCTTGAGACAGATGCCAGGAAGCAATCAACTGGGGAGCAAGGGGTTGAGGGCATCAGAGGTCACATGAGCCCAGCCCACTGTTTTGAGAAATTTGGCAAGGAATGAAAGAAAAGGGTGATGTCATGGTTTCAGGAAAAAGAAGGGTCAAGTTCAGGTTCTTTTTAAATAAAAAATTGAGTGTGAATGTGGACTACAGTGAAGGGCCCAGTGGGAAAAGGGAGTAGGAGAGGGGTTATGTAATGGTATGTGGTTTAAAAGGCAGAGTTCAGAAAGCATAGAGAAGAGAGGCACGGAAGGAGAAAAACTTCCTCCTGAACAAGAGGGAGAAGCCAGAATAGGTGCAAATAACAAAAATTAGAGGGAGAGTCTGGGACATGGTGACTCACTGGGGAGAGGGTTGGAACCTGCTCTCTTCCATCCCCATACATTGAAGCGCTCAGTGAGAGAAGGAATTAATTTTTAGAGCCCTTGTCTAGGTCTTGTACATCTGTCACTCAGATTGTACCCTCTGAACCATCTGGGTGTTTTCTTCCTCAGAAAGGCCATCATCACGTTATCTCAGCTGCAAAGAGACATACGAGGAAGAGTCGCCCTTTGCCCACCCTCCTCCCCCAGAAAAGCTGCATTCATTCAGGAGGAGCTCTGCAGAGCGCTGGTGCAGAACCTGGAGATGAAATCGCTTTCTTTTACTCTCCCTTGCCCAGAGCTAAGTGAATCCCTGTCAAATCCTGAAGGACTGCCCCTGGCCACGGGCTGTGGTGGGGAGTCCCAGAGTCCAGCTGGATTAGAGCAGTCATGTTTGAGTGGGGAACAGCTGTGTGAAGGTAACACCTGGCAGGTGTGGAGAACTTAGAAAAAGGACACCATCCCTTCAAAGTACTTTATTCTGCAAACAAAGGGAC
>RCUC01159469.1:0-61375 GCA_003697995.1 Taxidea taxus jeffersonii
AAAAAAAAAATTCAGAAAATAAAAGAAAGCAACCCAGGAATTGCTACACTGGGTGGTCAAACAAAGCCTTGAGGAAATTAATATCTTAACTGATGCTTGAGAGGTAATGAAACAATGACAGCAATGAAAGCAATATATTATGGATGAGTGGAATTTTATAAAAATAATTTGAATAATTTTAAAGTAAAAGGTACATGGATCAACATTTAAAATGATGATAGCATTAGTACGGGTACTTTATATATATTAAATATTTAATCCATATAATAGCACCAGAAGATGGGTACTCTTATTTCTTCCATTTTATAGATGAGGAAAATAAATGTAGTCATTTGCCCAAGTCAAACAATTAGTAAGGCAGATAGTTTGATTCCAGAGAGCAGGTTAATCATGATGCTATACTGCTTCCTAAACCGTTGTTATTTTCAGTCATTCATGACAACTTGAAACACAGTCAGCTAGTCTGTTTGGTAAAAATGTCTTTTTATTTTCAGTAGGATAAAGCTCTCCTGGATTCCTCTTCCCATGTCTTCTAAAATTCCCTATTCTCCCTATCCCTACCTAAACTCCCTTACTCCTATCTTCTTTTACCCAGCATAAATGCAAGTTTCCCTTAGCATTAGCCCCATGAGAGGTCTCTGTGGTTAAGGAAGCAAAGCCTCCTGCTAATGGCCAGCAAGAGACTGAAGACTCTTTCCAACAGCCATGAATGAGTCATCTTGGAAATGGATCTTCTAGCTGCAGCTCTGGCCAACATCTTAACAGCAACCTCATGAGTGAGAACCAACCACCTATGATGCTCCAAATTCCTGACCCGTAAACTATCAGATAATAAATGTTTGTTGTTTTAAACCACTATGTTTTCAGGCGATTTGTTACACAGAAAATGGTTTACCTGTGATTATCAGCTCCTACTTTAATTTCTCTAGGTAGGTAATATAAATCCTTACCGCCCTAACATTATTCTCTGATAAACAACCAAAAACATATTTGTGGTGTGTGATGGGAGAGGCAAGCTCTTTGTAACTCTCATCATAAAAACTTACACCTATTACTTCCCATCTCTAACCTCCTTTTCTTCCCTCCCACCGGCAAAGGCTGATCCTTCTAAATTGTACTATGAATTTTATTTCTTCCTGCTTAGAAGGGGACATTGCTTCCCTCCCTAATATTTCCAACTCCAATCTCATATCTTTTTTCCCCCATAAGCACAAATGCATGCTAAAATCATCTTAAAAAAAATTCCTCGCCCCTATACTTTCCTTCAGCTTTCTTTTCTTCTTGTGAAAAGGAGTCTATACTCAATCCTTACTTTCCTTACCTTCCATTTACACTGTATTTACACTGTTGACATGCTCTCACCATTAAAATTCTTTTCTTTGGCTTCTGTGACTGTATTCTCTCCTGAATCTCCTTCCATCTTGATCCATAAACTCAACTGGGGTAATTTTATCCATCCCATAGCTTATGCTGATAACTCTCCAATACACTTACTCTAAAAACATCTTTAGCTCAGATTACTTTCCTGAAGTCGAGACTGCTACATATTATGCTCCACTTGATTAACTGAAAGGCATTTCAAACTCAATTCATTACATTCCCCTGAAAATGTTCACTTTGGAATTTCTGTTAATGGCACTAGGAGTGCTCAATGAACCCTTTCAATTCCTAAACCAAACTATCAATAAATTCTGTTAATACATGCTAAACATTTTATTTTTAACATTTTATTCTTTATCCTTACACTACTATCTTATCTCCAAGAATCTTGTTTTCTTTTCTATAGCTGCCATAGTGATTCTTCAGAAATGCAAATCCTATCCCTTTACTCCTCTTCTTAAAACCCTTCAGTGATTCCACATGCATATTAAAAGCAGTCCAAATTACAAACCATGCAAACCCTCCATAATCTGGCCCCATGTACCATCCAACTTCATATTTTTAAATTTTTTTTTTTTTAAGATTTCATTTATTTATTAGAGAGAGAGAGCACAGGCAGACAGAGAGGCAGGCAGAGGCAGAGGGAGGAGCAGGCTCCCTGCCGAGCAAGGAGCCCGATGTGGGACTCGATCCCAGGATGCTGGGATCATGACCTGAGCCGAAGGCAGCCGCTTAACCAATTGAGCCACTCAGGCGTCCCCCAACTTCATATTTTTAATAATTACTATTTATCACCCTCTTCTGCCTCTTCCTTTAACCCCACATTCTTTCATTATTCTACTTGCTGTTCCCAAATGTATCATACTATTTAGGTCTACAGGCACATGATCAAAATGTACCTAGAACCTGTTTCTATGATGTCCACATGGAAAATGCTTCCTGATTCTCCAAGAAATCGACTCTTCTGAGAAGCCTCTTGTGGTAGATACAGAACTGTACCACTGAGATCCCCTTCATGGGAGAAGGTGCTGCCCAGCCTTGGGAAGTATGGTTAGCTTAGCTCCCTTAGGGTTGGCCTCAGCTAGAGTTGCCTTGATTGAGATCACATCCTTCCTGGGTTAGCCCACATCTGAGGATAAAGTACAGGCCTTTTCTGTCCTATGTGAGGCATTCATATGGGCAATCTGCAGAGCTCTCAATTGGTGGGGGCTTGAACTGGAATCCGACTTCCTCTTTTGCCCAGTATTACTTTCCCCTACTCCCTTCACAGGTGTTGTTTAATAAACCTCTTGCTCCCCAAACTTCATCTCAACAAGAGCTTCCAGAGAACCCTATCTGTTACACTCTGCCTGATTCACTCAGAGCAGATTATTCTCACTTTTTAAATCAGTTTCTCTCTCTTTTTTTTAACTATATTTAGAAATGCAGTGATAATTAAGACATTACTGTTGCCTTCAAGGAGTACTTTATGATATTAAGCATATAACAATTTATAGATACCAGACTCCACCACACTTTCAACTCTGGGCACCAAGTAGGTGGTCATTAATGCTGAATTCCACTGAAACCTTTACACCATATGAAAGAGAATATGGTGAACTGTGACATTTACAAGCAGAACAAGGAAGGCAGGGACAATCTAGAATATGTCTAGGCACGTTTTACAATCACCATGACATTATGCTGAAAATGAAAACTATACAACAATAAGCAAAAGAAATTTTAATGGCCACTGAACATAATACTGGCTATCATTTATTGATACATATCAGATAATAAATGAGATGCTTTCTATATATTATGTTACTGCTCTAACAATTCCTGCAACACAATACCCTTATTTTGTTAATGAGAAAACTAAGGTTCAGAGAAGTTGAGCAACTTAACTAGTCAGTTAGCTAGTAAGTAGTGGAATGAGGATATAAATCTGATCAATCTTATTTTAGATTTATAATGCATAACCTATGTACTTTTTGATACCCTGTGTGCATTAAAAGGTTTTGTCAGCTAGTTATGGATCATACTATATTCATAAATTAATACTAACATTTGGAGATCTCTGTCAACTTTAGAGGCTGCCAGTCATTTAACTGCTTTAAAGAGTAAAGATACTAAAATGAGAATATAGATGTTTCTATCTACTTAATACATATTCTCTGAACACATACGTAGTGACTATGGGCCCCTCGAGGTGAGAATGCCAAATATGATCAATAGCTTATTCTCAAAAAAAGTCCCTCGTGCTTTTTACAACAAACAATTGCTTCTCAATAGCCTTAATTACCTGGATCCCAACAATCAAGTATTGTTGTTAAAGCACTACGGAGGAGGTCAGTCCAAGCAGTGTGACTCTTTTCTGCTCTGGCCATGGGAGAAGACAATATTCCTTTCAGAGCCTGCAGGGAAGCTGCAACAGTTGAAGATAACTGGCCCCCAGGTAACTTCACAGCAGTTTCTCTGAGGACCCCAATCGTGAGGTACAATATAGTAGGGAGAATTGAGATGCTTCCTGTAAGACACATATTTAAAAACACTCTATGTTTCAGTCTATACATAGAGTTTCTAAAAAGAAATCATCAATGAGGAAGACAATGTCAAAAATTTCTAGCTTTTAAGACATTTTTCATAAAGGATTATAACTATTAAGATAATTTAGGTAGTGTTAAGATTTTTAAGACTGCGTTAAATTTTGGTTATAACTGAAAATGTTATTTAAATTGTATCACAGTATTTTTGTATCTTAGCTTATTTGGTAGCTGACAAATGATGAATTTATTTTTATTTTTTAGTGTGATAAAATATAGACAAAATTTACAATTTTAACCATTTTATTTTATTATTATTTTTTTAAGATTTTATTTATTTATTTGACAGAAATCACAAGTAGGCAGAGAGGCAGGCAGAGAGAGAAGGGGAAAGCAGGCTCCCCTCTGAGGAGAGAGCCCGATGTGGGGCTCCATCCCAGGACCCTGAGATCATGACCTGAGCCGAAGGCAGAGGCTTAACCCACTGAGCCACCCAGGCGCCCCAATTTTAACCATTTTAAAGTGTAGAATTCAGTGGCATTAAGTACATTCACAATGTTGTACAACCATCACTACTATCCACGTGAATTTTTTATTTATTTTTTTTAAGATTCTATTTATTTATTTGATAGATCACAAGTGGGCAGAGAGGCAGGCAGAGAGAGGGATGGAAGCAGGCTCCCCGCTGAGCAGAGAGCCTGATGCGGGGCTCCAACCCAAGACCCTGAGATCATGACCTGAGCCAAAGGCAGATGCCCAACCCCCTGAGCCATCCAGGCACCCCTTGAATTTATTTTATATCAAACTCTTTTTTTCTAAGGAATTTGTAGCAATCCACTCAGTAAAAATTATTAAAAATTTCATAGCCACTAAAGAGTTGAAAACTGAGAGACCAAAACTAAAATAGTAAATTTAATGCTCCCAGAGGCTACTCAACAAAACTCTCACAGTGTACTTTTATCCTAAAGCTTCTACTAGTCACTTTTTCTGCCATTCTTGTTGCAAAGCAGTATGTGAGAATAAGGAATATAGGTTTCAATTCATATCAAAGCTGAAAATCATGTTAAAAGATAGCACATATGTTGGTCAAGACATGTTTAAGCAAAAATATGCTTATCAGTTAAGAAATCTATTAAGCACAGAGTGCCAATTATCTACTAAATTTCCTAAAGGATACAGTATTTCATTGGAAATAAGACATATTTGTTTGCATATAAGCTTGTGTTTTTGGTATATAATAACAAATTACAGATAATGCCTCTATATGATGCATAAGACCTATTTACATATGGAAGCAACATTATATACATAGATATATGCATACACACATGAAAAAACAAAACTCTTTATGAGCTAGAGTTTTTAGGGAAGCATTTACAGATAACATAGGCCTGGATATAACTTCAAAGGAAGGCAAAATTTTATTTTATTTTATTTTTAAAGATTTTATTTATTTGACAGAGAAAGAGAGATCACAAGTAGGCAGGGAGAGAGGGGGAAGCAGGCTCCCCATTGAGCAGGGAGCCGGATTCGGGGCTCAATCCCAGGACCCTGAGATCTGAGCTGAAGGCAGAGGCTTAACCCACTGAGCCACCCAGGTGGCTCCAGTAGGCAAAATTTTAAAAAGGAGAGAAGCAATGGGTCACTTCAGATCAAGAAGCACCATGGACAATAGGGATAAGCAAGAAGGCTCCTAGGTTAAAAATCCACACAGAAGGAATTAGGAGGAGGTAGTGACTCAGCAGAGCCCTATGGAGCCTTAAAAGCTCTATTTTAAGTATGGATTCGATTCCAAACTGATGACAAACTTCTGTCATCACCAAAAAAGGGGAAGTCCATTAGGTATTTTATACGAAAAAATGCCCAAGAGCTAAATCACTGCCACTGATAGGTTAAAAATATTGTCAACCAAGAAAGAGCATTATCTGTTGATAGTACATAGTATCTATTTACCTTTACCTTTTCAAAAAACAAATTATTAGAATGCAATGTTAATCTTAAAGGATTAAAAACATTACCCACCAAACCTCTGAGGCAGCATTAGTTTAATGAGAAAAGGATTAGCAACCATTATCTCCTTTATTTATTAAAATCATTTCTCTCCCTCCTGGTCAAGTAAAGCAGTGAAATACAACAGCGTACCTTCAGGAGAGCACACGGCAGGAAGTTCAGACAGGATAACTAACGCAGCTGACACCAATCTACTTCCATCTTCCGAGAGCACCTGTGGCTTTGCAGCTTTTACTCCTGGGCTACCTGTCAATTTTGGATTTAGTTCTGGAAGCTGTCTAACTAGAATGCATACACACAATTCCAGTGTTGCAAAAACCAAAGATTTCCCAGGCACAAGTCCTCCTGTGTCCTTTCCCTCTCCAAACTCTGGCAGGGTTTCCTTTTCTGCAGCCCCATCATCAACTAAAAGACAGAAAGAACAGTGTTGAATAAACATTTCATGTTTGCTTTGCTTTGGGTAGATGGCAATTTAGTTCATTTCTGTTGTAGGTAAAACCTTTAAATGGCTGAAGTCTTGGGTGTTAAAGACTGAAAGATAAAGTTATGGAGGTAAAAGGAGTTGTCTTTATTATGACTACCTATTGCAGTAGATCAAAAGAAATCCTTGGTAACCCTCTCAGCTTTAAAATATTGTCTGGTTAACACCTTGTTAAGAATATGAACCTGAGGGGCACCTAGGTGGCTCAGTTGATTGGGCTCTGTCAGCCTTTGGCTCAGGTCATGACCCAGGGTCCTAGGATTGAGCCCCATGTCAGGCTCCTTGCTCAGAGGGGAACCTGCTTCTGCCACTCCCTCTGTGCTCTCTCTCTCTCACAAATAAATAAAATCTTAAAAAAGAAAAATGTGAATCTGATAGGTCCAGCTCCACTGCCTACCTTGTACTCTTAAGTATTGATAATGGCAGGCAGAAAGGTAAGAACCAAGGTCCCTGATGTTTTTTTAAGAAACTGCCATGCCTGCTCAGGACTTCCTGTCTCTGGGGCATCTTTTAGATGACAGAACAAGTCCTTGTGTTTTAAATCCGTTGTCAGACTGAGTTTTCTGTTATATGTAGTCAAATGTAATATTAAATGATAAACTCATCAACACTAAATCAGACTTATAAGTAAGCAATTTAATTACTCTGCAAAACCCAAGTCATTAAATATTGTCAGTAGTGGGACACCTGGGTGGCTCAGGAGTTAAATGTCTGCTTCAGCTCAGGTCATGATCCCAGGGAGCCCGCATCAGGCTCCCTGCTTATCGGAGAGCTTGCTTCTCCCTCTCCCACTTCCCCTGCTTGTGTTCCCCCTCTCGCTGTGTCTCTCTCTGTCAAATAAGTAAATAAAATCTTGAAAAAAATTGTCAGTAGTTATGGGGTACTTGGCTGGCTCCATCGGTGGAGCATAAAACTCCAGATTTCTGGGTTGCAAATTCGAGCCCCAACACTGGGTGTAGAGATTACTTAAAGAAAACTCAAAAAAACTGTCAGTTGTTCTTCCATGTACACTGATAAACACTCATAGCTAAAGTAAGTATTCAACCAGTATAAGGGATTTTTTCTCCCTTTCCAGGATTTTGTTAAAATTCTCATTTTCCCAAGGAAAACCTTAGCTACTAACAAAATCCAAGCTAACATGTAGAGGTGGATAAAAGGACTTAAAGCCATACCTAGAGAGGTTTCATTTGTACTATACACAAAACATTATCAGAACATAGACATGTAAGAATACTTTAAAAAAGTAATGCTAATTAATTTGATTATAATAATATGATGAATTTTGCATTATAGGTTAACATTCACCTTCTGCACTTCGTCTTTTCTCCTTGACATGTTCCTGAGCTGCACAGATAATCTGTCTTACCACTTCAAGTGAAGCCAACTGAATAGAAGGTGATTCTCGGGTCAAAATTACTCGATGTAGTACATTCAACAACTCGATGCCCAAGTCCTATCATAGAAAACATTCAGGAGAAACCATATTGGAAATCACATACTTTCTTTTTTAAAAATACCAATATTAAATGCCATAGAAACATTCAAAAAGAGAATATTAACAAATTGATCACAAAAATTAAAGGTGTAGGTATAATAATGTTAATAACACTTGTTCTACTTTAAATTGACTCCAGATTGGTTTTTGTCCCATCTTGCAGGAAATGGTATTATGACAAAAGATTGTTTTCACACAGGTCTTAAAATGGGAAAATGGAAAGGGAAATTTCCAAAGCAAGGTGAGAAATCTGGCTAGAAGAATACAAGCACTGTCATGTAGACTTCCAGATCTGTACTGAGGTTTTCTAGTAATAACAAAGAATGATGGAGAAGGAAAACATTAAAAAGTGATAAGTTAATAAGCATAAAATGGATATCCCTCTAAAGGATAAAATATACTGGGATGCCTCAGTGCTTCAGTCAGTTAATCGTCTGCCTTGGGCTCAGGTTATGATCTCAGAGCCTGGAATTGAGCCCCATGTCAGGATCCTTGCTCAGTGGGGAGTATGTTGTCTCTCTCCCTCTGCCCCTCACCCCACTCGTGTGTGCTCACTCACTTTCTCTCTCAAATAAATAAATTTAAAAATCTTAAAAAAAAAAAGAAAATGCACTGGACAAATAGTCTCTCATTTTCTGCTTTTCTAGTGCTTAACCTGGTAGCTTCCTTTCATCTTTGAAAATAACAGAGAAAATCCATCATTATTGTACTTGTTTTAATATGCCAAATAAACAAGAACAAAATGTTTAGAATTTATTCAAGTATAATTCAAGTCAGGGAAGATGCTCTTTAGTAATTTAAACCTAATAAACAAAAATGTTAACAGGTTAAATTACAGTCTACCTAGAGAGAAAATCAGTAGTTCTTAGGAAAGAAGTTAAAGGAAATGCCATATTTTCACAGTGGTCCTATTACCACAGTCACAACTGGGTCAGATACTAGTGTCTGACTCCACCTATAGACTAGCCAGTAATCTCTTTAAAAACCAAGAAGGAGAACTCAACCAACAGGAATATGTAATAGGCATATATGTAGGAATATGGAACAGACATAACTACAGGAACCAAGTAGATTCTCTCTTGGGGAAATGGAATAAAAGATACAGATATATACAAAGAACAGGGCACAGTGAAGCACAAAAATACAAAGACCTGGTAGCTTCCTTTCTACATTTAACTAGTAGCTACATTTAACTAGTAGCTACTCTTCTGGCCATTTCCTTCCCCTCACTGCTGAGAGTTCTACTGAAGAGCTGCTACACTGAGTAGTTAGCAGCAGAAATCAGTGTGGCAGAAGCAGACACAGAAAGTGGCAGTCAGAGGTATGACTGCTCCTGGGTCTGCATGGTTGCTGACAGCATTCCAGTTCTGAGAGATCAAGTCATGCAACAGTTTAGTTTTCTTTTTTTTCTCTGTGTTCATTTTCTGTTTGCTGTAGTAACCTGAACATGTTGTTATTCCTGTTCCTTGAAAAACCACAGAATCCTAACAAAAAAAAACAAGAAATCACCTGATCACTGCCAATTTTAGATCTGGGCCAAGGAATATCTAGAAGGGCCTGTAATGCATGTAAACAAGCAGTAATGCTTTCCATGGTTGCATCTGAGCGTAAGGAACATAGAAATTCCACGCTGATTCCTGTAGAAAACAGAAAAAAAGGAGGCTTCTTTGAGATTCTTAGTTTATGAAGTAAGGAATTCATTTTATACTTAGATAAGATATACAAATAAGCTTAGCAAAAAGGTAAAGCAAGCCACATTGCATTTAAGACTAAACTATTAAGTAATAAAGCAAGTCTTTCAGTTGTTTTTATCTACATGTACATAAAGAATAATCTTGGGTGGCTCAGTGGGTTAAAGCCTCTGCCCTCAGCTCAGGTCATGATCCCAGGGTCCTGGGATCGAGCCCCATATCGGGCTCTCTGCTCAGCAGGGAACCTGCTTCCTCCTCTCTCTCTGCCTGCCTCTCTGCCTACTTGTGATCTCTGCCTGTCAAATAAATAAATAAAATCTTAAAAAAAAAAAAAAGAATAATCTCAAAGAGGTTTGAGCACTACTGCATAGGTGCTATGAAATAGCTCAAAAATGCAAAAAATTAGAATAAAATTGTACTAGAGAACTTAATGTGGAGAGTTTTTTATTTAAAAAAAAAATTGGGGGCGCCTGGGTGGCTCAGTGGGTTAAAGCCTCTGCCTTCGGCTCAGGTCATGATCTCAGGGTCCTGGGATCGAGCCCCGCATCGGGCTCTCTGCTCAGCAGGGAGCCTGCTTCCTCCTCTCGCTGCCTGCTTCTCTACCTGCTTGTGATCTCTCTCTGTCAAATAAATAAATAAATAAAATCTTTAAAAAGTAATAATAAAATAAAATAAAAAAATTTTTTTTAAGGAGGACCCACGCAGGGCTTTAACTCATGACCCTGAGACTAATATCACTCTACCAACTGAGCCAGCCAGGCGCCCCAACATGCAGAGTTCCATAACTTTATTCTACTAAAATTTATTGAGTGATTATCATGGATCAAGCACTCCATCTTTACATATACCATTTCATTTCATACCTGAGGAAGTAGGTATTTTTTTTAGATTTTTATTTTTAAGTAATCTTAACACCCAATATGGGGCTCGAACTTAACAACACTGAGATCAAGAGTCACATGCTCCATGGTATTATTAACCCTCTTCCTGAGAGGGAGATGAGCACATACAGCTTAAGTTATTTAATTTGCTCAAGCTCAGTTACAATGGGGTACTGGAAGAATTTGAACTGAGGTAGTCAAATTGCACAGCTTATGCTCATAGTAACTGCCATCCTTCATTCTGTCTTGTCTCAAGGCAAATGGAAACAAAGTTTAATATACCCAAGGATACAGGAAACGTGGTCATGTCTGGCCTGGGAAGGAGTAATAACAGAAATTCTGTGAACCATGAACCTTACCTAATTTAATCATTTATCTTTGTAACGCTTACATTTAATCAATAATTTCTTCATAGATAATGATCTAATGGGTTGTCTTCCAAGAACTAGGTAAAATATGAAAAACATTTCTTTCATTTATTCTAGAAACTCACTCTATTTTAGAAAGATATTTCACTTTATTTTTTTTCAAAGATTTATTTATTTATTTATTTATTTGACAGACAGAGATCACACAAGTAGGCAGAGAGGGGAGGGGAGAAGCAGGCTCCCTGCCGAGCAGATTGCCCGATACAGGACTGGATCCCAGGACTCTGGGATCATGACCCAAGCTGAAGGCAGCGGCTTAACCCACTGAGCCACCCAGGCATCCCAAGAAAGATATTTCACTTTAAAAATGAAGTTCCAGGGGCACCTGGGTGGCTCAGTGGGTTAAAGCCTCTGCCTTCGGCTCAGGTCATGATCTCAGGGTCCTGGGATCGAGTCCCACATAGGGCTCTCTGCTCAGCAGGGAGCCTGCTTCCTCCTCTCTCCGCCTGCCTCTCTGTGATCTCTGCCTGTCAAATAAATAAATAAAATCTTTAAAAAAAAAAAAATCTTAAAAATAAATAAATAAAAAAATAAATAAAAATGAAGCTCCAGGAAAGCCAAGGAATGGGTTAAACTTCTTAACCTAAAAATCTCATCTCCTTGACCTTAAATATTTTCTTGCAATTTTGTACCTTTGAGTATACTTTTCTGAACCTTGCAATCCTTGAGACGCAGCAGGTAGGAGATTGGGGGGGCATGCAGGTGGACCCCATCTTCAGTATATTGGTATTTTTTTAATATAGAGAGAAAGAAATCTAAAAAATTTATAGACATCACATGAATCTTTTAAAAATTGTGTGGAAAAAACTAGGATTGCCTTATAATTTCTATAATTCATTCAACATGATGTTGAAGCTAGCTTGTAATGAGATTCCAGACTTAATGAAATCTACATTTTTGTAAAATGTATGTAAGTTTACTCAGGTCAAGTTTATCACTAACACCTAACAAAGAAAGATGGGCAGTAAGGCATTACTCAAGAAAAAAACTAGGTAAGTCAGGAGCTTGTTAGCTCTTTTACTGACCTAAAATAAGATGGAATCTATCAGTGCAGACATCCTCAGGCGACTTTACCGTTGCCCCAGATGATGAACCCTGACACATGGAAGTTGGTGTTACAGGTCTTGAGAGATGAGATGCTCCTTCATCTGGGTCAGCAACAACAAAGCCTGTGCTGGTAAGCCACAATGCTGTAGCATGCAGGATAAGTGCCCAGGAGGTGTAATAATGCAATTTTGCATTTTCACTAGTCTCTGCTGTGTAGAAAGCACCACCTACAAGAAAGCAGAAGCAGTTTCAGGAGGAATAAAAGAGATTAGCTCCAATTACATTTTCTCTCTTCTGTGTTACAAGATAACAGACCATTCCCATCATCCCAGAAGTTCCTTTAAGGAATTTATGTGATGTGTGTTTGAAACAAATACTGATACCCACTGAGCCACCCAGGTGCCCCCATACTATTAATTCTTATCCCTCCTTCTGTAATCACTTTTCCTCAAGTTAGTGTGACTCACTCCCACAACAGATGTTTGTATTCATAAATAGTATGTGTTATTTTGTGTTTAAAGGCACCATATTATATGTAACCTTTTTGAATTTGTTTTTTCACCTAACTTTATGTTTTTGAGAGTAAGTTATGTTGATTTGTATCTGTTATTCACTAGTAGCTGACATACTATGCCAATAAATCAATTTATTCCCATTTTGATGCTACTGAAAGATATTTTAGACACTCCTATCTCTCTGTATAATTCCAGTTAAAATTCTAATAGAAGCAGACAGGTTGACCTGAAATTCATATCAAAGAGAAAAAAGAAAAGCATTTTGGAATAAAATGAATAAAAATGGCTATCCAAATATCCAATCCAGGGATATTTGGATATCCAAATAACCCAGGGATGCCTGGGTGGCTCAGTTGGTTTAGCGGCTGCCTTCAGCTCAGGTCATGATCCCAGTGTCCTGGGATCGAGTCCCACATCGGGCTCCTTGCTCGGCAGGGAGCCTGCTTCTCCCTCTGCCTCTGCCTGCCTCTCTGTCTGCCTGTGCTCGCTCTCTCTTTCTAACAAATAAATAAATAAAATCTTAAAAAAAAAAAAAGTTCTGTTTAAAAAACAAACAAAACAAATATCCAATCCATAAAATGCAGATCAATAACTGACAAGATTAGATGCCTATCCCATTCCACACACAGAAAATCTGGCTAAACTAAGCCTAAGCTGTAAAGTATAAAACTGTAATGCTTCTAGGTTTTTATGATCTTAATAAAACAACAATAACAACAACAAAAAAACTTATCAGGTATTACACAAAACCACAAACCATAAACGAATGATTACACTAATTTTAGAAAGATAAAACGATAAGTTATAGACTTGGGAGACACACAATCACAAAAGAATACTGGGGCACCTGGGTGGCTCAGTGGGTTAAGCCTCTGCCTTCAGCTCAGGTCATGATCTCAGGGTCCTGGGATCAAGCTCCGCACTGGGCTCTCTGCTCAGCAGGGAGCCTGCTTCCCCCTCTCTCTCTGCCTGCCTCTCTGCCTACTTGTGATCTCTCTCTTAAATAAATAAATAAAATGTTTTAAACTAAAAACAAAAAAGAATACTAAAATTAGATAAGGTGGGGCGCCTGGGTGGCTCAGTGGGTTAAAGCCTCTGCCTTCGGCTCAGGTCATGGTCCCAGGGTCCTGGGATCGAGCCCCGCATCGGGCTCTCTGCTCCGCGGAGAGCCTGCTTCCTCCTCTCTCCTTGCTTGCCTCTCTGACTACTTGTGATCTCTGTCTATCAAATAAATAAATAAAATCTTTTTAAAAAATTAGATAAGGGATTAACAAATCAGTAAAATCATGAAAAATACCAAGTAGAAAATGGATAAGGATTATGAGTAGGTGACTGATGGAAGAAGCTTAGCCCATAAACCCAGGAAAAAAGTTTTTTTTTTTTTTTAAGTTTATTTATTTATTTATTTGATAGACAGAGATCACAAGTAGGCAGAGAGGCAGAGAGAGAGAGGAGGAAGCAGGCTGTCCGCAGAGCAGAGAGCCCGATGCGGGGCTCAATCCCAGGACCCTGGGATCATGACCTGAGCTGAAGGCAGAGGCTTTAACCCACTGAGCCACCCAGGTGCCCTGGAAAAAAGGTTTTCAATCAACAAAATAACAAAATAAAACAATGAAAAACTACTTCATATCCACCTAATAGATAGAAATTATTAAGTACAACAACATATAATGGTAGAAAATCTAGTGAAACAGAAACATGCTGTTGGTGGACATCTAAATTGTTACAACTGCTTAGAGAACAATTTAACAGTACCCTGTGAGGTAAGATGTGCATATCTTATTACTAAGCAGGTCAATTTCAGGGTATCTACCCTGAAGGGATTCTCACATGCTTATTCTATAAATGGAAATTACTTGCGAAAGGATAAATTTTGAAGTTACTGATTGTCACTTTAGGAATTATGTACATATCTTACCAACTCCTTACCTTCAACAGGAAGCTGGGAGGCAAATTCTGAAGGCAACGTTAAGAGAGCAAAATCCTGAAGTGCAGCAAGCCAGAGCCTACTCAGTGTGCCCAGGTCTGCGTGGACTAAGTCAAGCAGTCCATTTGACGAATATGACTCATTTCTGACACTTTCTTCTGAATAGGTAGTAGTCTTCGAAGGTTGTCTGTGGCTTTTATGTCTTTCTACAGCAATTATGTAGACCTGTTACAGGGTTAATTTGTAAATAGGAAGATCTTGTACCCATTAATAAGGTGCTATATTTTTATCTTGCCAAGGAGATAGACTTCACCTTTGAGCATACTGGACTCCAAATGTACTCTGATACCAGTAAGGTTACATACCCATGTAACCATACCAGACAAACCGGGGCAGACAAACATAATGCATAATGAGATGCATTATGGAGAGTAAATACTTGAATATGCTGCCATTATGCGCTTTTATATCCCTTGACAGCAATAACTACATGATCACAACATTCTTCTCACTAAGCTTAGCTATAGTCCTATAATCCACCTCCACATATGGCTTCAGGTACCCACTTCTGAACTGCAATAAGCTGAAATATGGAAAGCATTTTCTTTCCAAGTTACTACCAAAGCACCACAAAAAGTTTACATAAACAGACTGAACATGGACTGTTTGCAGGACTATAGCATGTGGAAGTATTCAACACAGGATATAGCATGTACTACCCCTCTATCTACAACTCTAAAATCCAAAAAACACTGAAAAGTAATTATAATCTGGTGGCAAACTTGACCGAATTTATATGAGGCCTTTTATAGTCTCTATTCAACAGACTGTGAATATTCAAACATTTTACTACAGATATATTAATTATAGAGTCTACAGTACTGCTGCAATTTCCTGGAGGGATACTTGGAGTATGCACTATATTACCTTTTTTTTTTAAAGGATTTTATTCATTCATTTGAAAGAGAGAGAGACAGCGAGAAAGGGACCGCAACCAGGGGGATTGGGAGAGGGAGAAGCAGGCTTCCCGCTGAGCAGGGAGCCAGATGCAGGGCTCAATCCCAGGACTCTGAGATCACGACCTGAGTCAGAGGCGGATGCCTAACGACTGAGCCACCCAGGCACCCCGAATATGTACTATATTACTTTTCAAAAATTCCCCAAATTCTGAATTCCAAATAAATTTGGCTCCAAGGATTTTTACATAGTAGATTATGGACCTCAATTACACACAACCTGTTGGTCAGTCTTAAGGAAGAACCCAGAGATTCGAATTAAAAGAACACTATATAAGTAGAGAATTATTTACAAAAGTGGTTACAGAGATTAGAAAATTTGTTTGTTCTACTAAAAGCAAATGTTTAAAAGCATACGAAGTTGACTATTGAAGATCATTAGTTCCAGCTACTAAATCTAGGCAGAACTACTTCCTTTTTTTTTTTTTAAGGTTCTATTTGTTTGAGAGAGAGAGAAAATGAGAATGAGAGAGAGAGAGTGTGTGAGCATGAGAAGGGGGAGGGTCAGTGGGAGAAGCAGACTTGCTGCCAAGCAGGGAGCCCAATGTGGGACTCGATCCTGGGACTTTGGATCCTGGGATCCAAAGGCAGTCGCTTAACCAACTGACCCATCCAGGTGCCCCCTGAACTACCTCCTAACCAAGGTTTGTCAAACCCAAGTAATGACAAAAATAGATTCCAATCTTCAGGTTTTAATTTGCTTTAATGGAGGAAATGCTTTCTTACATATTGGTTAATTTTCTCGGTTGCAATCTGAGACTATGTATCTTTATTAAAATGATATATGAAGTGAGGGTGGCCAAGTGTGGGAAGTGTCAAAACCCCAAAGTGGGTATATATGAATGTATTATATTATTCTACTTTCATATATGTTCACATCTCATAGTAAGCTTTTCCCGATTAGAAAAGTAGATAAAGTAAATCATTTCCCTATATTATTTCATTAATTTTGGAAAAGAAAATAACTATTATTTAACATTCAAAATCCATTCTATGAAAGAACACTGGAAAAAGCACTCAAGTATGTGTACAGAATTGATAGAACATACAAGCAAACCCACATTTCCAAAATTCAGATTTCAATAAAAGTTGATTTCTGGTTAGTCTCTCTGGCCCATGGCTGCCCTTGCTTAAAGTAGCAGATAACAGACAGAAAAGAGTATTACAGAATGCTTAGCTTAAAAAAAAAAAAATCAGGGGGCGCTTAGGTGGCTCAGTCAGTTAAGCGGCTGCCTTCAGCTCAGGTCCTGGGATTGAGCCCTGCATTGGGCTCCCTGCTCAGTGGACAACCTGCTTTTCCCTCTCTCCCTCTGCCTGCTGCTTGGCCTGCTTGTGCTTTCTCTCTCTCTTTCTATCAAATAAATAAATAAAATCTTAAAAAAAAAAATCAATGAGCATACAAAGAAATCTCACGTTGAAAGTCTTTTTGTTAACCTTAAAAAGACTTAGTTGTGTTTTAAGTAGTTAATTTCAGCTTATAGCCTATGGTATTTATTAACAACTTCTAAAATTCCAGTTGTGGTGCCTGGGTGGCTCAGTGGGTTAAAGCCTCTGTCTTTGGCTTGGGTCATGATCCCAGAGTCCTGGGATCGCGTCCGCATTGGGCTCTCTGCTCAGCGGAGGAGCCTGCTTCCTCCTCTCTCTCTGCCTGCCTCTCTGCCTACTTGTGATCTCTGTCAAATAAATAAATAAAATCTTAAAAAATAAAATAAAATAAAATTCCAGTTATAAATGGAGAAGCACTAACCTCTGCCCAGGCTTTCAGCACGGCTAAGATCTCCATAGTAGAAGCACTTTCATTATATAAGTGACTCAGAGCGTCTTTTCCAGCCTGTATTTTTGTTAATGATGAAACAAGCAACTGATGGACTCTCCGGAGATCATTAAGGTCACTGACAACTCCACTTGCTATCCAAGCACTGCAAACCTGGTTTTTAAGAAAATCAAAAGTTATATCTAAAAATTATAGATACCCCCCCTTTGTGAGCTCAGCAGAGCTAACCATATCTCAGGAATCTAGACACTGAAATCATCTTCTTCGCAGGAAACCCTATGGATGATGCTGATAATGCCAGTCAAAAGCCAGCATTTCAAAAGGGAATGAAGTCTAAGGTTGAACAAGGAAACCAGTGCTACTAAGTATAAAAATCAAAGAGTTTCAGATGTTATTAATATGGAGAAATGAAGCCATGAAAGGTACCACTTTCATAAATATTTGGATTAATATTTGAATTAAATCTTCAATCTTATTTCATGTTACTATTTTAAAAGCAGAGACTGTATGGTTAATTAGTTTAACTGTTGAAAGATAAAGAACTTAACATTTAAAACCCCAATGAAGATTTATTTTGAAAACAAGATACTGAAAGTATTTTAAAACAAAGCATCATTAATAATTCTCCAAAGCAAACAGTTTGCTAAATTATCAGAGGCTGTTTGGTTTTCTTGGATGTCATAGTATTTCTTTTTCTAGAGAAAATTAATTTTTCCTCTTCTATCTATTTATTCAGTTCCTGTCTCATTTCACAAGATTTTAATGCCTTAAAGCAAGAACACAAATAATGAAGTGATAATAAATCAGAGATTCAGCACATTTATTTATTTATTTGAGAGAGAGAGTAAGAGAGAGTGTATGGGTGGGGGGAACGGGTGGAAAGGGAGAGAGAGTCTTAAGTAGACTCCATGCTGAGTGCAGCGGCTGAAGAGTGGCTCAGTCTCATGACCCTGAAATCATGACTGGAGCCAAAACCAACAGCTCGATGCTTAACAAACTGTTCCATCCAGGTGCCTTCGGTACAACATTTAATACAGTTCTTTGAATACTCAAGGTACCAAACATACCCTAGATACAAGTGAATAAAATAAAGTTGAAAGAATGGACTAAATTTAGTTTATTCCATTATATTTATAAATAATTCAATTCAAGCCAGTTCTGCTTTTAATTTTTGCAGGTCATTTAGGGTTGGATATTGAGTGTCTGACAATCAATCCTAAAAAACTAACTTTAAAATTATATATTACAGTGGCTCTTAGGGGCATCTGGGTGGCTCAGTGGGCTAAGCTTCTGACTCGGGCTCAGGTCATGATCTCAGTGTCCTGAGATTGACCCCATGTAGGGCTCACACTAAGTGGGGAGTCTGCTTCTTCCTCTCCGTCTGCCCTCCCTTCCCCTGCTCATGCTCACTTGTGTTCGTTCTCTCAAATAAATAAAATATTTAAAAACAAAACAATTATTTATTATAATGGCTTAGATACATGAAAAAAATGCTCAGTCTTACTTGAAACATAAATCTAAAATTAAACTATTCGAAGATACCCTTTTCATCCCATCATATAGACAAACACCTAAAAGTTTGACAACTTACAGTGTTGTTAAGACTGTGGGACAACAGGTATTTGCATACAATGCTGGGAGGAGTTTAAAATGACAAATCCCAACAATATATTCTTTAAATCAGAAATTCAATCTTACAGAGTTTACCTCACAGATACACTTGTACCCAGTAAAGTGACCTGTAAGGAAAGTCATTTACTGCAGCAATATTTGTAATAGCAAAAGATAAAAAAACCCATACATCCATCACTGGTTAAATAAATTATGACATAACCAACAACAGATTACCATGTAGCTACATCAAAGGAAGGGGAAATTCTCTAAATTTAAAAAGTAAAGGAAAAGGAGCCGCTGAGATTAATGGTTAGACAACTATAATGTAGAACTCCTGGTATCAAGTATTAACTGAAGAATTGCCTCCTAAGAGAGGGTTTTACTTTTTAAACTTTCTTTAATTAATTAATAAAGATTTTATTCATTAGAGAGAAAGAAAAGATTGAGAGAACAAGTGGGGGGAGAGGCAGAGGGAGATGCAGATTCCCTGTGGAGCAGGGAGCCCGATGCTGCACTCGATCTCAGGACCCTGGGATCATGACCTGAGCTGAAGGCAGATACTTAAACGACTGAGCCACCCAGGCATCCAACTTTGTCTTTTTAACCATTTACCTGACATGCCTTGGCAGTGACATCAGGTGGCGTCTCTGAAGCGAAGGCTGGCCTAAGTGCCGCTCCTACCTGGCAATAAATGATACGAAATATCAAGCATCAATAAATAAGTTAGCACAAACTCTTTCTCTTTCTAATATTATTTTAAAATTATTTGTTTATGATAGGTATTCCAGATACCTGCTGTTTCTGCCTGTCCAATGTATCTTCTTTTAGATAGGAGCACCTCAATTTTCCTTTGGAGACCCTTCTCTTTCACCCACTTTTTGCCCACGTTGTTGCTACAGAGCTGAGAGCACTGCCTGACTCCAGGGACCCAAGGTCTCCTAAAGATGTCTGCTGGGAGTACTGGCACAGAAGCACCACCTCTTTTTAAGACTGCGTGCTAAGAGCCATCTTGATAATAGTTGGAGAGAGTGAACTCGAGAATAAAGCCAATGTAGAAGAAAGCAGAACCAACTGAAATTCTTTATTTTTTTCAATATATTTTTTAAAAATTTATTTGACAGAGAGGCAGGCAGAGAGAGAGAAGGAAGCAGGCTCCGTGCAGAGCAGAGAGCTCGATGCAGGGGCTCGATCCCAGGACCCTGGGATCATGACCTGAGCCAAAGGCAGAGGCTTAACCCACTGAACCACCCAGGTGCCCCCCAACTGAGATTCTTTTTTTTCTTTCTTTTTTTTTAAGATTTTGTTTTTTATTTGACAGACAAAGATCACAAGTAGGCAGAGAGGAAGGTAGGGAGAGAGGAGGAAGCAGGCTTCCCGCCAAGCAGAGAACCCAATGCGGGGCTCGATCCCAGGACCGTGGGACCATGACCTGAGCCGAAGGCAGAGGCTTTAACCCACTGAGCCACCCAGGTGCTCCACCATGAGCTGAGATTCTTGAAAACAACTCTCCTTTTCAGCTTAAGTAAGCTGTAATTATATTTCTGTCATTTGCAATTTTTTTAAAAGCATGTTCTACACCCAATGTAGGGCTTGAACTCAACCCTGAGATCAAGAGGCTCATGCTCTACCACTGAGTCGGGCAGGCACCCCTCATTTGCAATTTTACGAGGGCTACAAATATAAGAGCTGCCCTTAAGCTGGACTGTAATATTTCATTCTAATATGGTAGTTCTACGTAACTCTTATTCCTTCCTTTTGTTTTCTCCCAGAGCACACATGAGCATTTCCCGCTGGAAAAATCTGATGGAGAAGGCTAACTGGTAAACTCCTCCTGTCTCACTAACTGCTAACTGAAAGAAACTGCCTCTGTATCATAAGGAGAGGTAGGGAAGGATGAATGATGCTGGAGAATTACATGTGATGATTCTGTTATCTTCCTTGTTCTTCCTACATTGCTCAATGCACCAGTGAAACATCAGTTAAAAAGATTACAGAATCAGTAATAGGAGCCTGAATTCTTTTCTGAGCTGAGAAAAAAAAGGTTACATTTATTCTAGGAGTGATGATTTTAAGATAAAACATGCACACAGCCTAAATGGAATATTAAGTAATGATTCTGTGTTATCTTGATATTCAGATATTTTGTAAAGATTTTAATTAGCAATGTTCTTTATTCCCCAAATTACCAGGAAGGTTTTAATTATTAACCTGTAACCTTACAAAAGACCTGTTTTATGTACCACTTTGTTTTTATTAAGATTTCTTCTTCAAACATAATTTTCTATAAACTGATTATACGGGTGATATATTAGCAGAGACATATACTCGTTTATATTTTAAAAAGTGACAGGCCAGTTAGTTCCACAGACTTTTATCCTAGGTGTTTTTGTTTTGTTTTAATCCCAGGTGTTTAAAAATAAAATTCTCTAACAGAAAGTGCTTACATTGGCTTGATACTGTTCCAGAATCACATGACCTGGAAACTCTGGTTCTGGAATAGATGCAAACCGCCGAATAACAACTAACAGTGTTTCAAGGCCAGAAAGACGGAGCTGGTCACTGTGATCCGTGGCAGCCATAAAGGCCATGCGAATTAAGTCGGCAAGATGTAGCACCAAAAAGTCATCTACAAGATTAAACAAATCTAATCAAGAAAAAGCATACATTGAAACTAAGATTTATATTAAGTGATCATTTCTTTTCATTATAATTTCAGACTTTTCTAGACTTTCTTAAATACTTCTGATTTACTATTTTGCTGTACTGTTTGTTAAATACAGACTTCAAAGCTGGATTTGCTGCACTACTGCAAATGATCACACAAAAAACTCCCAAGGCAAACAATTATGCAGCTTTAAAAAACTGAGACAAAATTAGCATCCTTTAAAAGAGTGCTAACAGTACCTTCAATAAAAACTTTTTTCAGACTTTCTGATAAAAGCATATTAGAAGGTATTTAGGAAACTCTGGGTTTTGATTAATTAGGCAGTAATTAAACAGCATAACAGTAATTATGTCAAGTTGAAGCTGAAAAGACTTAAATGTTCCTTTGCAAAACACAGTTTTATGTGGTTCTTTATATGGACTAGATTATATTACTTCTGTATGTCTTAGCACACATACAAATGATAGAATATAAAAAATATTTGTAGCTATAAAATTATAAAATAATTCTACTGGGGAGAGACATAGGACAATCACTTAACAATATTCCAACAATAAAATGTTCAGGGGTACAACTAACCTTTACTTATAATACACCTGGGACTAGTTTAATAAGAATGTTATAGGTCACAATGAAGAAACCAACTCATCTTAGTGCCACTTACAATTTTAATTGGGAAGGAATCAGTAAGCATCTATGATATACTAATATTTTACGTATCAGTATCTAGAATGGTGCTTATCACAAATAATGAGACTCAATAAACACCTGCTTGAAAAATCATTAAAACAGAGATACCTAATTCATACTCCCACACTGGCAATAGCAACATTTTGCTATATAATTTTTTTGTTTGGTAAAAAATATATCTATAGCATTTAGATATGTGTACTATGTCTTTGAACATAATGTGCTTAAGTGAATTTTGAAAATTAGACATCAAGCCATAGTATGTACACATACCCCCTTTAGATACAAACAATAAAACTCAAGAATAAAAGGCCAAAATGGCTTTGCGAGCAGGTTTACTTTACATTGTGACAGGCTCTAATGTTTTCTGGGTAATATTCACGAAACTAAAATAATCTATAAGCAAAATTACTGTGAGTTGTGATTATGCATGTACTACTCAAGAACATGATTATTTTCTATAAATTTAAGTCATGCACAAGTCAATGAAACAAATGTGAATGACAATTTAAGAAGTTAAATCACTGAAATGTATATAAACATTAAAACTATGGTAACTTTATAGCTTATACAAATATTATAGTCAAATTTCATAACTGATTTGGAAAAATACAAACTACTTTCTAGTTTTACTTCTTAAATTAATATTAAGAACATAAGCAGCATTTCTATGGATATCCTTTGGTTTTTTCATTTTTATGCTACTTACTTCTTGAATCCCTTTTTCTCATTTCTTGTGCTAAAGCAATGTCAAAATGTGCGTTGTGTGCATTCTCACACTGGTTAATTATCCTACAGACACATTCGGCAGCAAAGACTCTAGTAGCCCAACGGGGATTGGTAAATGCATATGATTTGTCATCATTTCTGGTGGTCAGAACTGAGGCATCATCCCCTTTATCTCCTTCTTCTTCTTGCATTGTATCCACACAAGTTACAGCTGTAAAATCTTTTACCAATGGAAAATACATGTAATTAAAATCAAATGTAAGATACATTTATAAAGGAACACAAATGACTTCAAATTCACACTAGAATTGTTGATCAATCATACATCTTTAACAATGTAAAATAATCACATAAAATGTAAAATGATCACATCTAATACCTATAGACAACAGCGGTATTTAAAGAAATATTCTAAGAAATGTTCCAGGTCAAAATGACAAAGCTGTTCAATTATAGTCACAGTGAAAAACCAAACATGATACTACAAACAGGATACTAAATACTAGAACAATTATCAGTCCATTGTATGTAGAGAGTTATGCTTAAGGAAGCTCAACATTCTCTGGTATGGAGCACGGTGGACTGCACTAAGGAGGCTGTTTTAACACTAGGATCTTGAACAGATTTAAGGTTCCTGAACCCATTTGAAAATGTCTGAAAATATTTTTCTTAGGATAGACCCACTGCTGTCATTTATAGTCTTATAGTGTTATAATGGCCAGAGCCTGTGAGGAATGAATCATTATTCTTCTTTTCTTAGAGAGAGTGAGAGAGAGAATGTGTGCACGTACACGTGCGACCATGGGGGAGGGACAGAAGGAAAGAGAGAATCCCAAGCAGGCTCCATGCTCAGTCAGCAGCGCAGAGTCCAACGCAGGGCTGTGTCTCAGGATCCTGAGATTCATGAACTGGACTGAAATCAAAAGTTGGATGCTCAACACACTGAGCTGTCCAGGTGCACCATTTCCTCTTTATTTATTTATTTATTAAAAAAAAATTTTTTTTAAAGATTTTATTTATTAGTTAGAGAGAGAGAGAGAGAGAGCACAGGCAGACAGAGAAGCAGGCAGAGGCAGAGGGAGAAGCAGGCTCCCCGCCGAGCAAGGAGCCCGATGTGGGACTCGATCCCAGGATGCTGGGATCATGACCTGAGCCGAAGGCAGCCACTTAACCAACTGAGCCACCCAGGCGTCCCCCTTTTCCTCTTTATATTAACTGTTAACTTATTAACTCAGTTTAGCTTGACTTAAAATGGAACTAATGCTAAAAAAAGCAACATTTTTTTCCTTAAATTATCTTGTATGTCAACATATTTTGAATGTGTTAGAAATCAAAGATGTCACAAAATTATGGCAAAGTCTTAAGACAAAGTAAGTCAACAAAGCCTGAAATGCATGTTTTCCTAAGAAGGGATGCAGCCAAACTACAAAGGATAAAGAACAAATGCTGAAATAAAATTGAGCAAGTAAGCTCAAGGAATATGAATGTAAAATTTAAAAAAAAAATAGGTGAGACACCAGAAAAGTGTAATCAACCTATCTATCAAGGCACTTACAGATTTTCTTTCAAAGGAGAAGTCCTTCTAAGTTCTCAAGTAGTGGGGATGGAAAACATGCAGAGCAGAGTACTTAAGAGAGCAGATATAAATCACTGGAAGGGAACAGGACCAAGGTAGACAGTGAAGAATGTAAAAAAAAAATTCTTTTTTAAGTATCTTTTTCCCTTTCACATAATTCAGACAACACATTAACTTATGAGACTTGAGTAACTGAGTTTAAGAGCTTCTGAAATACAAAGCTGGATTTTATTATTTCACTTTACAGATTTTATTTATTTATTTGACAAAAAGAGAGAGAAAATAAGCAGGGGAGGAACAGAGGAAAGGGTCAAGAAAAGTGTGCTGAGCATGGAGCCTAATGCAAAGTTCGATCTCACAACCCTGAGATCATGACTTGAACAGAAATCAAGAGTGGGACACTTAACTGACTGAATCACGCAAGCATCCTGGAAGCTGGATCTTAAAGTAATGCAGGGAAAGGTCTGAATCCAACTGCGTGTGTCTTTGGGTCAATTACCTAACCTTTCCAAGTCTTGTTTTTTCTTGTGTAAAATGGAATAATCCTGCCTACTCAATGGATGGCTAAAGGATTAAATCATATAAAGAATGTATAGCACCTGGAACAGAACTGATTTGTCTCTTTTTTTTATCTCATTTATCTTCTTACTCCACAGATAAAAATTTGAAAGATTCTAATATACTTTTTCACTAACAATTATCTTATACTGAGAAAGAAAATAGGGAAATAATACTGTTTCCTAACCCTGTTTGAAATCAGCATTATTGAGTATATAGAAACTCGCTTGCTCAAAATGTTGCAAATTCTGATAATTTTTCTACTAAGCTGATTTGATGCAGTCCTTCAAATATTATATGTATGGGGGCACCTGGGTTAAGCATCTGCCTTCAGTTCAGGTCATGATCTTGGGGTCCTGGGATTGAGCCCCACATGGGGCTCCTTCTCCCTCTGTGGCTCCCCCTGCTTATTGCTTTGTTAAATAAATAAGATCTTTAAAAAAAACTGTACATATGAAAACAAATGATGGGGCTACTCAAAGTCATGATATCACTTTCATAGTATAAACAACTGCTTTTTAGTTTTGTTTTATACAGGAAGTCATAAAGGATAATGAGAAGAGTAAGAAAAACATAGGCTTAAGTGTTAGACGTAAACACTAAAATCTTCACTTGAAAAAAGCAACAAGCAATTACAATACAAATACTCAGACAAAACTGATGAACTATCACCAGTAAATAATTATACATAAAACGTTTTCATTTTCAATTTTATTTTAAATGGTAACCACCAATACTTACCAGCTGATGCAGCAAGTACATCTTTACAAAGCTTTAACCAGAAGGAGAGCTTATCCACTGCCATAGATGTAAGCATATGATTTAAAGTCTCTTTGATATCATGACATAACTTCTGATCTGTCTCTTTATCTAGTAGGGTCAATAATGCCCCTTCAAGGCCCACTTCTCTGATGTTAGCATCTGACAAGAAGAAAATCGATGATCTAAGTAATACAGAAAACAAAACTGCGATATGAGAAGCACACACATATTCAAAAGTTATTAAAATACTACATGCAAATATTATCATTGCAAAGTAATAAAGCACCTCAAAGGAGAAACATAAGCCTTGGTCTAGCAACTACTTCCTCTAATTCTGGAAATGCCGAAAGAACAAATATATTTTCTCTTGAAAATTTAGCTTATTTACCATTTCTGAAAGCATTTAGATTCTGAAGATTATGTTACTACTACACTACTTTGAAAGAGAAATTATCTTTTAAAGACCTTAAGGAGACACTGCTGGGATAAAAGGTACAGCATAGGGACTATCAGTGGTATTCTAATGGCATGGTATGGTGACAGATGAGAACTACACTTGAGTGAGCAAAGCATAATATATAAACTTGTTGAATCATGACGCTGTACACCTGAAACTAATTAACACTGTGTGTCAACTATAATTCTTATAATTAAAATTAATTTATAATTATATTACAATTAATATAAATATATATATAATTATATTATATATTATTATATAATATGTATTATATTATATATTATAATATATAATATAATATATTGCATTATTATAATTATATTATAATATAATTTATATATAAATATAAAATTATAATTAATTTATAATTAAATTATAAAAACTTTATAATTAAAAAGATCAGAAGGGGGCAGCAGGAATGTTTCCAATTAGGGGTCTAAAGAGACAGAACAACCAATGTGTGAGTCAGGGCTGCAACCTAAATTTGGGTGGTGGTAAGGGAGGGTAGGAAGGAGTTATAAGGGATATTTTTTGGATAACTGGGGAAATTTGTGTGAGAACTGGACATTTTATGATTGCTACTAAATCAGTGTTGATTTTATTAAGTGTGGAAATGATGTGTGGTCATGCAGGAGAATATTACGTATTAGAAATGAGTTGTCATGTCTGCAGCTTGCTTTCAGATGGTTTGGCAAAAGGTTTGCAACTGTGTATATATAGAAAGAAAGTAAGATATATAAAATGAGTGCCATAAAGATAATAAGTAGGTGAATACATGTTTTCACTGCACATTACTTTAAACTTTTCCATTAGTTTAAAAATTATAAAATTTTAAAAAGGGAATTATATACAAGTTCTTTAGTATATTTTACTCACATAGCTAATTAAAGAATTCTAGGAATACTCACCATATTTACACAATCAAAGTCAAAGCAAAAGATGCAGATAATTTCAGTGGTAAATATAAACTGAAAGTCACTTGGGCAGAATATCTCATACAACAAGATTAAAATTTCTCTAGTTAAGGTAAATCATCACAGTTTTCAAATGAGTTCTACAACCTGTCTGATGACAACTATACCAGTTCAAAAATGCTGATTAACTCAAGTCAGAGTTAAAGTTTTAACATAAAAACAAACTAATTTGGGACACCTGGGTGGCTCAGTTGGTTAAGCAGCTGCCTTCGGCTCAGGTCATGATCCCAGTATCCTGGGATGGAGTCCCACATCAGGCTCCTTGCTCGGCAGGGAGTCTGCTTCTCCCTCTGCCTGCCTCTCTGTCTGCCTGTGCTCGTTCTCTCTCTCTCTGACAAATAAATAAATAAATAAATAAATAATCTTTAAAAAACAAAAACTAATTTAAGGAGCACAGCACAACAGTAAAACACACTGTTCCGAGAGCTTTAGATAGTGGAAAGCTTTGTGACCTTCTAAAAGAAGCCTGAAACCTTCTAAAAGTGTGACACCACTTTGGAAACTATATACATAAAAGAGTAAGATATTACCATTGCTGTTTTTGTAGGTTGTTTAAATTTGTATGCATATTTGCATTACCACAGAATTTTAAAATAAAGAAATATATACTTAAGTCTTAGCGGCTAAGAAATTCTTTAATTCAACTCTAAAATAAAGAAGAGGCATAAAAACCCTCTAACTTGAAGAAGACTCTTCTTTTTTTAATTTTTTTTTTATTTTTATTAGAGAGAGAGAGAGAACACAGGCAGACAGAGAGGCAGGCAGAGGCAGAGGGAGAAGCAGGCTCCCTGCCGAGCAAGGAGCCCGATGTGGGACTCTATCCCAGGACGCTGGGATCATGACCTGAGCCGAAGGCAGCTGCTTAACCAACTGAGCCACCCAGGTGTCCCGAAGAAGACTCTTCTTTGGTAAGTTTTATTAAATGAGATTTCAGGCATATATTGTAAATTACTTAAAGGCTAAATCCAACTTCAACTGTTTGTTGTGAAAAAATTTGCTCTAAAATCTGAGAACTCTCAAATTCATTAACAGGGATTATAAAACATAGGTAACGGATTGCTGGACTCCACTCCCAGATTCCTGGTTAAGCAAATTTGTGATGGGGCCCAATCATTTGCATTTTTAACAAGTTCTCAGTGAGGTGGATATTGCTAGCTCGGAGGTCCAAGTCTGAAAACGATTGCTCTAAACCAGTAACATCACCAGCTGGAATGACACTAATTGTTAGTGACTGTCTCTTGTAGCAGGTTTAAAACATTACATATTAACTTTTGTATTTTATTTTAAAAACTCATGTTTGTATGAAAGATTTAAGATTAAAACTTAAATAATCTGAGCTGGAGATAATGCTGATAAAAAACAATTACCTGGAGTCAACTCTTCTCTGCTATCCTTAGCAAGCATAACAGCATGTTCTGAAACTTCAGCTGCCTCTCTCTGTACAAGCTGACGTAAACAAGCCAGTACAGCTCTTCTCAATAACAAATAGGGACTACAAAGATTCACCTGAAAAATACATTTGGGAAATGAAAGAGCTGAAATTCTTGGTGGCATTCACAGTAAGTCTAATAGACATTCACTGGATCCTTCCTGATTCTGTCCAGGCCATCACTGTGCTAGATGCAGTTTATTAAATACACAGCAACTTCTTCAAACTATTCTAGTACATATATTTTACTCTAACTTAGGCGCAGTTAAAGGAGTAGGACATGTACTTGATTACACAAATATTCATAAACAAATCCAAGCAGTAGCATCTTGAGTATTAGAAAACACAAAATTTATATGAGTAAAAATAGTTTTGAGATAAAAGAAATACAACTGAGAATTAATTTGTAGCTCAGACGTTTGCGCTCATGCAACATTATAATGTTTTATGATTCTCTAAGTAGAAATTTATATAAATCGATATATATAGCATACTGGTTAAAAGGGAGGCTCTGAAGTCAAATTGCCTCACTTATTAGATGTGTGACCTTGGGCAAATTATTTAACCTCTCCATGCCTTAGTTTCCTTATTTGTAAAATGGAAATAACACTACTCCATGTCACAGGGCTGTATCAAAATTAACACAAAGACACATGCAAAAGGGCTGAGTACAGTACCTGGCAAACAGTAAATGCTCAATAAATGTTGGTTATTATTAATTATTATTAACAGTCTCTATCAGTAGTATTTTATTCAGATGTCATACAAAGTAAATGCATTTTCAAATAAAGGCAGAAAAGAGTTTTACTCAAAACATATTCACCAAAAACACTCTCTAGAGACACATTACAGACAAAAAATTTTACATATATGTATATCAACTTATATATGGATATGCATATATGTACATAGACGTACACATTTCTTAGAGATGCAGAATATTCTTGCTCATAATGACAAACTCAATACATATTCTTTTTACTTAGAAGTATTTGAACAATGCGAATCTCACCAGGTTGTAGCTAGCTACTCAAGTAAATGATATGATTATGATAAACCTTAAATGAACAATTAAAACAAGTCAAAGGTTCTGGATACAAATTCCAACTCAGTGATTCATAAGTATATTAAAGTATAGAGTTTTTGAAATTTATTTTTTTCTAACTATGAAAGTAAAGACCAGTTTAGTGTGGTTTACGACAATGAAAATGTGTTACGCTACTGATTTTCCAAGCAAAATGTGAGAAGTAACAACATAATTCTTACTGTGATCTTTACCTAGATCTGGTGTATGTGAGAAAAACAGGACTGAAGTAGGTGAGTTTGTTGAAAAGAGCAGAGGATAAATTCTGGGAAAATGAGTGAGTGGTGACAGCTGGTTTTTGATATGTAAGAAACACATGCAAAGAGAGTGGAACCCTAAATTTTATCAGACGCCAAAAAACAGAAAAGATTTGTGAATGTATCATCAGTAAAACATATGAATGAGAACTGCCTTATAAATATATTCTATTATACCCTCAAGTCATATCATGAACCCAAAAGTGGAAAAAGGAATGCCATTCACAAAGTCTGAAGTTAATGTCATTCAAGTCACGCTAAAGAGCCATTGTTAGAAATTAATAAATAGGAAAGAGGAGTTAAAATGTAAAAAGATTAAGTTCACTCATGCTCAAAATTATGGCTGCATATCACAACAATGACAAAAAAAGCATTCTACGAGGCAATTTTAAAGAAAAGTTAATGAATCTACTAGTTATTTTCACTGGAGTTTTACAAGCATATAATACAAGGCAGGTGCAGCATTTATTCAGGCTGGTCAAACACTCTTTTAGAGAAAGCATGCTTAAAAGTATTCTACTTGTTCGGTAGAAAAAAGACTGAAGGCGGTCAGTCACACAAAGCAAAATGGAACACTTAATATCTCCATGTCATTCTCTAGCATCTATATCAGGAAGAGGAACAGAATGAGTCAAGGCAAACAAACCAAGCAGGAAAAGTATAAAAACTAAGTCAAGCCATAATTACAATTCCTTTCTGAAATGAATATATAAATCAAAATGATGCAAAATTAAGTGCAAGGAGTGACTGCACCAGCTGGAGAAGGTTAGGGAAGATTTGTTTACAGTGGTATTAAATAAACACCATGTAACATGCTACACATACTGGACTTTGCATTAATGGTTAGCTTAAACAAAGAGATGCAGGGGAAAACAAGAACACCTACAACCAAAAAAACAACACAAAGAAACAGCATTGCAAACCTCAAAAAAAGTTAGGAATTGAGGGTCAGGGACCTACCAACACAGAATTATCCAACAAGATCTCCTGCACAAAAACAAATGACAGACCGGTCATGACAAAACCAAAAGATAAATACTAGGATGACTATGACAACAGTCAGCTAAGCATTAAAATATAAATACTGATAGAGCTATCATTCAAATTGGCTTAGCTTCAGCTTAAAAATATGCCATAATACTTCATTTTCTAACTTTAAAATATGAGTTGAGCGAAGATCTTAGAAATACTCAACTTAAGATATAAAGCTATAAAATACACAATAACTTAAAAATGTACACTTGTGTAATTAGGTTTCCTTTGGAATCTCTCATTAAGCCTCAATAACAAAGCCAGATCAAGTACCATAAGTGTTAAAGGAGTGATATGGATTGCATTCACATGAGTAGGTGTCCAGCAAGGGACAAAGTTAATAGTTTGCCTCATCACAAGTTAATTATAGATTTTTTTATTCTTGGAAGCCAACTTTTAAAACTGAGAGTACTCAGAATTGCTAGTGTAGCTAAGACCAAGTTCAGAATGGAAGTTAAACAGCATGCAGTTAGAAGAAAACTCTTTCCAGTAAGATTCTTTCTTAATGATGAAATGTATTCTGAGGGAGTTTCAATTAATATGAAAACATTTCATGCTAAATAAATTCCCTGTAAAAAAGAAAATATGAACATGAAGATGTTAAATAGAAAAGCAAAAGCAGGGAATACTCTATTATAATAAACTCAATCTAATAAATTCAGAATAAAACTTACTAAAAAATTAATACACAATTATATTATGTAAAAATAAAAATACATAATTATATTAATACATGATATAAAATTAATACATTAACTATAATGTAAATTTGACTGCAATTTTAAAATTATTTCTGTATAAGAAAAATCAATTCATAGCTTAAATAAGAGTCATAAATAAGATTTGTCAATTGTTAATTTTGATTTTCTCAATTGCTCTGACTGCTCCTAAAACAAAAATCTGATGGTGGTCTCTACTCTTTTTTATATGTAACCTTTCTCAGTCTGGGAAAAAAAAAAGAGTAACAAATTTGATCAGATCTAATTCATCAGGAATTAGTAGTAAGTTTTGCTCTTTATTTCTCAATATACTTAGTAAATAAATTCACATATAAGTTAAACAAATTTCAAAAGGCTACCAATGGAAAATTTCTACTATAATTCAAGGGGAAAAAAAAGTAGTATAAGAAGAATGAAAGTTTGAACAACTTGCAAAGGAGTGGCTATTTTTCAGTAACTGGTTTTGGGATGGTTCTTGGAATAGAAAAGAGTAATATTCCTAGGGAAAAGTCATTTAGTGGTAAAGGTAAAATCCAGTTAGCGTTATTTTCTCCGATACATGTTTAACCCAGACAAGAACCAAGTTTCTATCAGAAAAGTCAGTCGCATCCTCTTTGTGAAAGTCACAATAAAGATTAATATAATGTATAAGTTATATGTTAAGAAAATAAAAACTACTATGTATTGAGTGGTTGGTTATTAAGTGCCTGGGACATGTGCCTTTACAGATGGCATCTTGTGTAATCCTTGTGCTCTACAAACAAGGTAGCTAAGGCTGGAAGAGGTTGTGGGACTTCCCTAAGGCCACAAAACTACGAGGTGGTAGAACTGAGATTAAGAGCTAACCCTAAGTATGAAGTCAGTGAGAAATAAAGAAATGGGTACTAAATAAGGTGAGAAACCTGGATTCTAGACTTGACTTATAACTACTACTATAACTAGGCTATGTTACCTTGGGCAAATTACTTGACTTTTTGGTCCTTCATTTATCTTTTTTATTGGGAAGGTTGGTTTTAATGACATTTGAGGTTCTTTCAAGGTCTGAAATGCTACACATCCTGCCCCAAGCTTGTAAATGAAAGGTCTTTCTAAAGTAATGATTCCCAACTGTCACGTTACTAATGGGAGTGTGTTGTGCCAGGACAGAAAACGTTTAAAGGCAATGGTGTTGTTTTAATTCCAAATGTAACTCAATTTTTAAGGCAAGTCCAAATAGACACTGGTGATACACAAGGTAAATCTAAAACCACTGACGATCATGAACCATTTCACCAGAACTTTTAGCATTCATCTTGTCATACTTATTAAACATATAATTAAAACCCAGATATTGATGATTATATCACCAGAATATTAAGGGAAAATGTTAAATTTGCCCATCTGGGGTGGAGGGAACTTTATATGTGATTATGTGGAAAAAAGAAAAGGAAAAATAAAGACATCACAAATATTCCCATGTCCTATGGCATTTATACAGTACCTGAGATATTTAAGTACCCTATATGTTTATTGACTAATGAATAAATATTTCAAATATTAAGTTCAACCTTAAGAGAAGAAAAATGAATCAATGTATGAGAGGTTTAAAAATGTGATTATATAAAAGTTGGCCCACCCCCTAAAAAAGACTAGAATTAAGAGAAAGAATTAAGAGAAAATAACTATTGTACACAGACTAGAGAATAATTAAAATAAACCTAAGTTTCCAATGGAAAGAAAACTAAGACTCACTAATAATTTTATACTCACACAGAGGCAGCTGACCAAGCTAGACAGGTTGACATGTCTTGGAGCAAACATATGAAGCTGCTGAAGGCAAGAAATGGCCTGAGCTTGAACAAGGCAGTCTGGGTTATCTTGCATCACTGCACAACCCAAAAGACAGGAAGTCCTTAAGGTGGAAATGGAAGTACTATTACCTAAAAGGAAAGCAGAGAACTTTGAATAATTGGTCTATGAAATCATTCCTCTTTAAGCATATACTACTAGGTTTAAATTTTTTTTTAATACCAATTTTAAACTTAAGGATCTTGAAATCAATTTTTTCTAAAAAAGCAGGGATAATCCAGGTGACAGATTTTAAGGTTATTTTAGTTATTCTTACTCTGAAAAAATTTATGTCAACATAGATCATTACAAGAACCTAAGACCAGGTTATATCAAATTATTTGAAAAGTAAAATTAGAAATGACTAATGAACTTGGCTCTGCTTTTATCAGTTGAGTTGCTTTCAAATATTAAAATCACAGACTTTACATTTAACAGATCAGATTATTTGAGCTTTGGGACTTAGTCACTTACTTTTTAGAAGAGATGAGTTGTTTATTCACTATTCTACTTGATGTCTATCACCTTCATTGTAAGGGAAGCTTTTAAAAAAATCTATCTTTCTAAAAATGGTACTCCTTGTCTTTTCAAGGTAAGAGAAATCACACTGAATGGCATTCACAAAATATATGATCACCTACTATGGTGTTAATCACGAAGGCTTTTCAACTTTTCCTTCACTTGATAGAGAAGGAAACCAAAGACCAAAGATTTTCCAACGGTCATCCAATTAAGTAGTGGTGGAGCTTATATTAAGTTTTCTTGTTTCTACATTATATTCTATTATGTAAACATTCAGGAGTCAAAGTCTTCTTCCCAAGATGACTCTCAACATTCTGCCCATGGATTTGCATAGAACATTGTGCTAAACTTCACTTCACTGACAAGTATTTGAGTCAGTAATAAGAAATGAATTCATTTTCTATGTACATTTTTAATGTAAAAATCACAAAATGAGCTATGCATACCCTGTAACTCCGGACCCAATGTAGTAATAAGGGCATTCAAACAGCGACCAAGACTTTGGTGAACTTCAGCATGAGTAGGAGGCACATTTAACAGTAACATTATAATAAGAGAAAGGGTAGGTTCCACATGTATATTATAGAGTGGGCCAGCAGAATCAATTATCAATGATAGCGAATGTAGTGCCCAGGTCTGTGAAGACAGAGAAAAACAATTTAAAATGCTACAGCAGCATTAAGAAACATGTAACACAATGAACTGTCTTTGTTGAAGCAAGTAATAAAGTAACAGCAAAGTAATTTGTGTGCTATTACTAGCCTGGAAAGAGAAATGGAGAACACAGAAAGTTTAAGAAAAGATTTCTCTTCAAATATTCAGTAAAAAACAATGAAAGACAATCACCTAATCTAGAATGGTAAACTGAAATCTCAGCACTAAGAATTCCAAGACTATGTTTGGTTCTTTAGCTAACAGCCTGAAGTGAATCTAGTTTGTTGAAAATTGTTTATTGTTTAATCTATGTGAACAAAAATTTCAGTTTTTAAAATATTCAAAATAAATAAGATTCAACAAAATCTACAATTACATGCAGTAATATGGACAAATCTCTTGAACATAATGTTGAAGAATGCCAGACATAAAAGAGTACATACCATATGATTCCACTGATATAAAGTATAAAAGCAGGCAAAACTAATATATGATGTTGCAAATTAGGATAGTGGTTATCCTTGGTGGGACAGGTAGTAACTAGAAGAGAACATGAGGAGAGCGTTTGGGGTATTGATAATGTTCTATTTCTTGATCTAGGTGCTGGTTACATGGTGTATTTAGTTTGTACACTTTATTTACAGAGATGCACACTTAAGACAAGTGCACTTTCATAAACATATAAAAATAAGTATATGTATAAAATAAGTCTATATTTATTTTTATTAAACAAATGAAATGCCTTTGAACGAAATCTGACACTTTTTTATAAATGTTTTTATAAATAAAACTTCACTGAAACACAGTCATGCTCATTTATTTACATATTTATGGCTGCTTTACTGCTACAATGACAGAATTGTGTAGCCGACAGAGACTGCATGACATGTAAAGTGTACACAATTTACTATGTGGCTCTTAATAAAATATGCCTGTCAACTCTGGTTTAAACGAACAAGCCTCTCCCAATACCTCAGGATGGGGCTGTCTTTGGAGACAGAGCCTTTAAAGGAGTTAAAATGAGGCTTTTAGGGTGGGCCCTAACCCAATGTGACTGGTGTCCCAAGAAGAGAAAATCTGGACAGAATGACACTAGAGATGCATAAGCACAGTGAAAAACCATGTGAAGACACAGTGAGGTGACCACCTGCAAGCCAAGCAAAGAGGGCTCAGAAGAAACCAAACTGAGTTACACTTTGAACTTGGACTTCAAGCCCCCAGAACCATGAGAAAATAAATTTCTGTTATTTAAGCCACCAATGAATGAATGAATGAATGAACAAATGAATGAGTGAATGAAACAAGACTGGCCATATACTAATAACCAATGCAGTCAGATGATGGGTATAATAGGGTCCTGACAGGAACACCTGGGTGGCTCAGTTGGTTAATAATCAGCTGCCTTCGGCTCAGGTCATGATCCCAGCATCCTGGGATCGAGTCCCTCATCAGGCTCCTTGCCCGGCGGGGAGCCTGCTTCTCCCTCTGCCTCTGCCTACCTCTCTGTCTGCCTGAGCTCGCTCTCGCTCTCTTGCTCTCTCTCCCTCTGACAAATAAATAAATAAAATCTTAAAAAAAAATAGGGCCCTGATAGTATATTCTACTTCTATGTATGTTTTAAGTACGTAAAAATGTCTCCATTTCGGAAACTGAGAAAATTTTATCCCTCTTACCAATGAATGTGTAAGAAAGCTTACAGTACTTTATTTTTTTTTGAAAGCTTACAGCACTTTAAATGCTACAAAAATAAACTGTTAAATACTGCAGTAATTGCGAAGAGTCAGATTTGATGACACTGGAAGCCACTAAAAGTATTTAATCAACAAAAAAAAGTATTTGATATAAAAGTATGTGCATTCACAACAGACTTCTTAAAGGGGAAGAAGAGAAATAAAATAAAAACAAAGTGTTAAAATAAGGGAGAGTTAAAGAATGGAACACCTTATAAGTTAACTCAGTCAACTACTAGACGATAAGAAGGAGGAGATTATTTGTAATATTGTAATTCAAAGAATGAGATCTAACTGTGGATTAGGGATGTTGAAATTTGATGAGAAGGTGGTTAAACTGGATCTCAGAACACTAGAAAATTTGGGTTATCAGACAGGAATAGTAAGGGAAAAGAACAGGAAAAATATAAATGCAGATATGAGCAAGGCACATGTTGGATGAAAATAGGCAGGTCATCTTTAAGAAAAGCAAGTACTTTCGGGTAATAACAGGGTTCCTGGGTCAGTTGATAGGACTTGAATGAGGTGATTTAGGAAGCAATAAGCAGTTTCTCCAAATTTTTGGTAGAAAAGTGGCAAGATGAAAGTCTTTCAGGAAAATAAATGTGTCTTCACATCTAGGGGGAGTTGCAAAGAACTGAAAAATACTACCACAGCAATTAGGAACACACAGGGAGGCAGAGATAAGATAAGGAGAGAAAAAGAGCAGATATAAAAATAGTCATTCAAGATTTGAATAAGATATCAAGAGAATGAGGATTTTAACTGAAATGGATAAGATGTGTACAATAATATGGTTAACTGGTTAAGAACATGGGTTTAGAGGTCATGACTTATATTCTTGAGCTGATTCCATGATTTATTAGCTTTCAGCTGTGAGTAAGATACTTCGCTTCTCTAAGTTCCAGTTTTCTTTTTGTATAAGGGGAATATACACCCTAGATTGCTGTGAGGCTTAAATATGTTAATGTTTTAGAAGAATATATAAAGCAATCCTTGGTACCATTAAGATCTCCAAAAGAGTAAATGTTATTATTAAGATGGAAGATCCATTTTCAGAAAAAGGTAATGAATTTGATTTTAGAAACCCTGAGTGTGAAGTAAAGATAGTAAGATTTGAATTTCAAAAATCAGTCAAGGTTAACAATGGTTTGGCTTTATTGGAGGGGAGATTATTTACAAACTAATGGTCTATAAAAACAATCTGCATTATATACAAATCATGAATTTCAAGAAGGTATTTCTTGATGGGGTATTTACCTGCACATCAGGAGAAGTACTGTCCTGAGACAAAGTAAAAAGGATTCCAACACAAGAATTCAAATGTTGAGAAGAACTTATTCCTCCTAAATATCTATGTAGAGATCCCAAAGCCAATGAGTATCCTGTTCTGGTAACCATATCCCTTGCCGATTTCAGTCTATAATCATGGAAATAAATAATCACTGAACAAAACTAAAACATGTACACTATTACTTAGCAAAACATTTTGTATGAATAGCTGCAAAATTAAAAACCATATTTACTGTTAAGTGATTAAAAAAAAATCTGAAATGTCCTGAAAGGTATCTTAAAAAGAAAAACAATTTATATAAAAATGTCTTCACATTATTAATGAATAAGTATGAATAATTTCAATGTTTTTCAGAGATACACTAAATTTGTAAGACAAGCACTATTACTTTATTTTTAAGTTGCTTTTTATAAGTTGAAGTGTATCCAACATACAATATCCTATTAGTTTCAGGCATATAGCATAGTGATTTGATATTTTTACACATTATGAAATGATCCCCACAATTAAGTCTATTACCATCTGTTACTATACAAAGTTTCTGTAATATTATTGACTATATTCTATATGTTATACATTGTATCCCATGACATTTATTTTATAACTGGAAGTCTGGACCTCTTAATTCCCTTCACCTGTTTTGCACCCTCTCCCCTCTGGTAACCAACAGTTTATTTCTTTGAGTTTGTTCATTCATTTCTTTTCACAGATATGTGAAATCATATGCTATTTATGTCTTATTTCACTGAGCATAATACCCTCTAGGTCCCTCCATGTTATCATAAATGGCAAGATTTCCTTCTTTTTATGGCTAAGCGATATTATACACATCTTCTTTATCTATTCATTTATTAATAGACACAGTTGGTTCCATATTTTGGGTGCTGTAAATAATGCTGCAATGAACACAGGAGTGCATGTATCTCTTTTAATCAATGTTTTCATTTTCTTTGAATATCCAGCAGTAGAATTGCTGGACTGTATTTTTAATTTTTTGAGGAACCACCATACTATTTTCCATAGCAGCTGTGATTTATATTCTCCCCAATAGTGTATGTACGCTTTTCTCCACATTCTACTCAACACCTGTTACTGTCTTTTGCATACTAGCCAATTAGACATGTGTGAAGTGATGTCTGGTGTTTTTTTTTTAAGATTTTGTTTATTTATTTGACAGAAAGAGATTACAAGTAGGCAGAGAGGCAGGCAGAGAGAGAGGAGGAAGCAGGCTGTCCGCAGAGCAGAGAGCCCGATGTGGGGCTCGATCCCAGGACCCTGAGACCATGACCTGAGCCGAGGGCAGAGGCTTAACCCACTGAGCCACCCAGGCGCCCCTCATTATGGTTTTGATTTGGATTTCCATGACGATTAATGGTGTGGAGAAGCTCTTCACATGCTTGTTGGCCATCTGTATGTCTTCTTTGGAAAAATGTCTATTTGGCCCTCTGCGCATTTTTAAAAAATCAGGTTTCGGACATTCAGTCATATTAAGTTCTTTATATATATTTTGGATACTAACCCCTTATCGAATATATGATTTGCAAATATCTTCCATCATTCATAGGTTGCCTTTTTATTTTGTTAATAGTTCCTTCATTGTACAAAAGCCTTTTTAGTTTGATGTAATTACATTTGTTTTAGCTTTTGTTGCCATTGCCTGAGGAGCATGACCTCCTTCCCCCTAAATATTTCTAAGATTAATGTCAAAGAGCTTATGTGTATGTTTTCTTCTAGTAGTTTTATGGTTTCTATTTTTCCTTCAAGTTTTTCATCCACTCTGAATTTATTTTTGTATACAATATACGAGAGTGGCCCAGTTTATCTTTTGCATGTAACTGTCCTGTTTTCCTAACACCACTTATTAAACAGACTGTTCCCCCCCAGTGTTTTGTTTTTAAAGTAAGCTCTATGACCAAGGTGGGGCTTAAACTTATGGGCCCCAAATCAAGAGTTGCACGCTTTACTGAATGAGCCAGCCAGTAGCTTGTTTTTCCCCCATTATACATTCTTGACTCTTTTGTCAAATTAATTGACTAGAGGGACGCCTGGGTGGCTCAGTTGGTTAAGCGGCTACCTTTGGCTCAGGTCATGATCCCAGCGTCCTGGGATTGAGTCCCACATTGGGCTCCTTGCTCGGCAGGGAGCCTGCTTCTCCCTCTCCCTCTGCCTCTGCCTGCCACTCTGTCTGCCTGTGCTCATTCTCTCTCTGACAAATAAATAAATAAAAAAAAATTTTTTTTTAAGTGAAATTAATTGACTAGATATATGTGGGTTTGTTTTTGGGCTCTCTACTCTAACACACTGATCTGTGCTTGTTTTTATGCCAGTAACATACTATTTTAATTAATATCATTTTGTAATATAGTTTGAAATCAACATACCTCCAGCTCTGTTCTTTCTCAAGAGTGCTGTGGCTATTTGGGATCTTTTGTGGTTCCACAAAAATTTCAGGATTTTTTTAATTCTAGCACTGTGAAAAATGTCATTGGTATTTTGATGGGGGTTACACTGAAACTGTAGATTGCTTTCAGCAGCATGGATATTTTAGCAATATTAAACCTTACAAACCATGAGCACAGTGTGTGTGTGTATTAAAATATGGAATATTTCATGAATTTATATGCCATCCTTGTGGAGCATGGTATATCTTTCCATTTATTTGTGTCATTTTCAATTTCTTTCAACAATGTCTTAACGTTTTCAGCGTGCAGGTTGTTTACTTCCTATGTTAAATTCTTACGTATTTTATTTTTTATTTTATTTATTTATTTGACACAGAGAGAGAATCAGAAGTAGGCAGAGAGGCAGGCAGAGAGAGAGGGGGAAGCAGGCTCCCTGCTGAGCAGAAAGCCTGATGCTGGGCTTGATCCCAGGACCCCAGGATCATGACCTGAGCCCAAGGCAGAGGCTTTACCCACTGAGCCACCCAGGTGCCCCATGTATTTTATTCTTACTGACAATAGTGATTGGTATTGTTTCCTTAATTTCTCTTTCTGACAGCTTATAATTAATGTATAGAAACTGATTTCTGTATGTTAATTTTATATTGTGTGACTTTACTGAATTCATTTAATTCTAATAGTTTTTTGGTGGAGTCTTTAGGACTTTCTAATGTTGTCTTATGTCATCTACAAACAGTTACAGTTCTGTCTCTTCCTTTCTAATCTGGATGCCTTTTATTTCTTTTTCTTGTCTAATTACATGGCTAAGACTTCCAAAACCAAGGTGAATAGAAGTGGAGAGAGTGGGTATTCTTTTTTTTTGTTCCTGATCTTAGAGGAAAAGCTTTTAGCTTTTCACCACTGAGTGTGATAGCTGTGGGCTGGCCATATATTGTCTTTTTTTTTTTTTTTTAAAGATTTTATTTATTTATTTGTCAGAGATCACAAGTAGGCAGAGAGGGAGGCAGAGAGAGAGAGAGGAAGGGAAGCAGGCTCCCTGCCGAGCAGAGAGCCCAATGCAGGGCTCGATCCCAGGACCCTGGGATCATGACCTGAGCCGAAGGCAGCGGCTTTAACCCACTGAGCCACCCAGGCGCCCCCATATATTGTCTTTTTAATGCTGAGGTATGTTCCTTCTGTATCTATTTTGTTAAGAGCATAATTACATTTTAAAAACTCACACTGCTGAGATACTTTAATTCCACACAACTAGAGTTTCAACTCGAGAACTTTAGAAGTTTTCTTATGCATTCTGTGTTAATTTAAGTGTTGTACATTTAGTCCTTTAATCCTCCCAACCTTGAGATTCCTACTATTATCAGTTCCTTTTTACAGATGAGGAGAACAAAATGGTAGCCAACATAACTCTTACAAAGTAACCAATTATTAGGTGGAAGAAAGGGATTTGAACCAAGTTTAGTAATCTGACTCCAGACTTCAAGCTCTCTTTTTTTTAAAGTTTATTTATTTATAAACTCTGCACCCAATGTGGGGCTTGAATTCACAACCCCGAGATCAAGAGTCGGATGCTCTACCAACTGAGCCAGCCAGGCACCCCAGACTTCAAGTTCTTAACCAAATCAGTCACGTATATTCAGTAAACTGGAAGATCAAAATGCTACTTGCATTACTACTACTATTACTACAAATACAACTTTATATACATATACTACTAATATAATCATGAACTTTTATTTGTGGTTGTTTTATTCTTTCATGTTACTTTCATATTTATTATCTCATTTACCTTAACACTGTTCAGCAGGCAGGGTAGTATTAACAACCTCCTATTTGAAATAGAGGATATTTACCCCAAAGATACAAATGTAGTGATCTGAAGGGGCACCTGCACCCCAATGTTTACAGCAGCAATGTCCACAATAGCTAAACTATGGAAAGAGCCCAGATGTCCATCAACAGGTGAGTGAATAAAGAAGATGTGGTATACATATATACAGAAATCTTGCCATTAGACTGATGTGGATGGAACTAGAGGGTATTATGCTAAGCGAAATTAAGTCAATCAGGGAAAGACAATTATTGTATAATCTCACTGATATGTGGAATTTAAGAAACAAAACTGAGGATCATAGGGGAAGAGAGGAAAAATAAAACAAGATGAAACCAGAGAGGGAGACAAACCATAAAGACTCTTAAATCATAGGAAACAAACAGAGTTGCTGGAGGAGAGGGAAGTGCGGGGATGGGGTAAAGGGGCAATGGCCATTAAGGAGGGCATGTGATGTAATGAGCACTGGGTATTAATATTAAGACGGATGAGCCACAGACCTGTATCTCTGAAACCAATAATATATTATATGCTAATTAATTGAATTAAAATTTAAAAATCTTAAAAAAAAGACACAGAGGAAAACTAGCTGAGAGGTTCACTTTCTGTTCATAATCTGAGTTGGCAAAAATGAAAACATAGTTTATGGTTTCTGATCCCAATAGCCTACAGCTTTCACTCTAATAGTTATTACTACCTATTATCTATATTTTACATGATAAAACTCCATAAATGTCTTACTCCCAGAGTCCAATCCACTGACAGCCAATATACCACTCATGTTAGTAATCTTTCTCTTATTATACAAAAATTAAAGCCGAAGTAGTAATAGTTCTATGTTCTAAGACGAGCAGACCCTTCATTTGAAGTACGTGTTTATCAATTTTTTTCTGTTAACTCCAGGATGAAGTTTCACCAGTTCCAAGAAAATCAACAAGCCATATACCCAGTTTTGACACACAGTCTATGAGTATTAAATAAGAAATTCACTTACTTGTCAAAGCTAACTTGAGCTAATGCAGCAGTAAAAGCTCCATCATCAACCACTTGGGCTAATCTAGCCCATGCCTCTGCAGCTGCACATCTCAAGAGGGGATTGGGACTTTCTAGGGCTCCCATCACCAATGCTAGGGCAGGTCTTCTTATTTCTTCTGGACCCAAATTTCCCTTGGAGCCAGCTAAATACTGAAACATGTAAAGAATAATTCAAACTTACAACTGTAGTTAATTTCCTTTTAAAAAAGAATTTATTTATTTTAGAGAAAAAGAGAGTATGAGAGTGAATGCAAGTGGGGTGAGGAGCAAAGGTAGAGGGAGGGAGAACCTCAAAGGGGCTCCCTGCTGAATGTGGAGCCTGACTCAGGGCTCAATGTCATGACCCTGAGATCATGACCTGAGCTGTAATCTAGACTCAGATGCTTCACAGACTGAACAAACCAGTTGTTCCTGTAGTAAATTTTCTAATCCAGTTTGGAATGAATATTCTGGTTAAGCAAATGTGCTCATACTTGGATTACTACTTCAACACACACACACACACACACACACACACACACACACACACACTGAACACCCAAAAATAATTTGATTTTTCATAGAAAGTTCTTTAGAAGTTTAAACCTCCAAGCAAACAGTATGGTAATCAATTGTCACTACAGTATATATATGTTCAGTAGAAGATTAATAGGAATTTCCATAAAATAACCAATGAGGTGTATTATATTTTAGTTAGAAACAATAAACCATAAATGCAACAATAAGCCAGATTTGGCCCATAGGCCATAGTCTACCAATCTCTGGTATAGGATATTAAGCTAAGTAGGTTAAAGCATGGTCATAAGTCAAGATTTTTGGTTTAATATCTGACTAACAAGTTTTACAGAAAAAGTAAAAGGGGAATTTCAAATTCCAAAATATTTTCATTAGGAGATTTTAAAAAAGGGAAGAAAAAAAAGCAGCAATTCACACCTTCCTCCAACCTACTTAACTGGCCACATATTAGAAAAAAAAGTTAATCAAACACCCAAATTAAAAATAAACAGAATTACCTTCAGGAAACTAGAGAGTGAAGAAACAACATGTAACTGAACTATTTGCTGACGAGCTCCTTTTGTGTGCTTTATACTGTCCAAAAGCTGTTCCAGTATAAAAAGCCTAAAATCAGAAACAAGATTTAAAAGCAAATAGTAAAACAGTGAATTTGTTAATATAAAGTAAGCCAAAGGGCATTAGTGAGTATATACTACTAATCTGTTTTGTTGCATTATTTTTTGGTAACTGCTAAAATGAAATAAACTATTGCTGAACATACTCTAACATTTTAGGAAAAGAAAGTACAAAAAATTCAAAAATATTTTAATTTTATGTCATTTTGAGAGTGGGTAAGAAGCATTATTATGTGGGGGGAAAAATCCCCGAAGTATAACTTCATAAATATTTACATGGACAAATTATATCTCAATAACTCTTTTCTAAACAAATGGTATCTTATTTTTTCTTTTCTTTTTTAAGTAAACTCTACACCCAATGTGGGGTTCAAACTCACACCCCTGAGGTCAAGAGTCACACGTCCTACTGATGTAGCCAGCCAGGTACCTCTAATCAAGATACCTGTCAAATAAATAAATAAAAATCTTTAAAATAAAAAAATAATAAATAAAAATAAGAAAAGTTTGTATTGATAATTTTAACGTACTAAAATGTTTAAGGTACTAGGATGTCGAGATAGTTTTATGCAGAAAAGAACTATGGTTGATCTTATGCATGTGTTATTTGTGCTTACTTTGAAGCATTTTATACATAAATGCAAAGAATGAATTACTTAATTCACCTGAAGATTGTTCTACCCTTGACAATACATTGCAGACACTCTGACAACTTTTTAAAATGTAGATTCTGATTTAATAGTATGGTATGCACATATGTTGGGTATTGAAATTTTCAGAAACTCCTTAGGTAATTCTGACATGCAGCCAAAGTTGGGAACCACTGCTAAATGCTGTAAAATGGCTGATGGAGCGAGAGGAAAAGCATAGTGCTGTAAGGACATGTAAAACAATTCACAGAAGTGACATAAATAGCTAGTGAACACATTCAATCCCAGACCAAAAAATAATGTTTATATCCATCATCGTTAGAATTGTAAAAATTAGAAAACTGGTCTCCATCAGCAGAATAACTGAACAAATTGTAATACATATGCATAAACACCCAGGCACCCCTACAAAGTTTTCTTATTTTTAGAATCCTATAGGCAAAACAGAGAAAAGCAAATAATTTAAAGATAATTAAATTTTGGGGGCGCCTGCGTGGCTCAGTGGGGTAAGCCTCTGCCTTTGGCTCAGGTCATGATTCCAGGGTCCTGGGATCAAGCCCTGCATCGGGCTCTCTGCTCCGCAGGGAGCCTGCTTCCCCTTCTCTCTGTCTGCCTCTCTGTCTACTTGTGATCTCTGTCTGTCAAATAAATAAATAAAATCTTAAAAAAAGATAATTTAATTTTTAAATGTATAAATAAAATATGAAAAACTCATTTCTAACCTTAGGGCAATCTCATGTTATAAAAGAGTTTCTTTCAAGCTGTTTAAACACAAAGCTAAGCACAATGACAACAAAATGCTTTGAAATATCCAGTTGCTTGTTGTAGAGACTTTGGTTAAAAACATTTTTTTCCTCTAGAAATGTAAAGACCCATTAAACAAGTATCATATTTGGGATAACAGGAAATTAGAAACTTACCTTTCCTATTTATGTAGTTTCTCTTCTCTGGTCCTCTAAAGACACCCAATGGAGACTACTGATAGCTGCTTATGACCCACTTTCTATATCTGGGATCCTGCCAGACCATTTCCTTTAAAAGTCCCCAAAGTACTGACTACTATTTTTATTCAGTTAGAATCTAAACATAGTATGTTTTGCTTTTACCAGGTCTCAACATCTTTTTAAAAAATATATTTTATTGATCTGAGAGAGAGAGAGAATGAGAGAGAGAGAGCATGAGAGGGGAGAGTTCAGAGGCAGAGGCAGACTCCCCCGCAAACAGGGAGCTGGATTTGGGACTTGATGCCAGCACTCCAGGATCATGACCTGGGCCAATGGCAGTTGCTTAACCAAGTGAGCCACCCAGGCACCCCAGGTCTCAACATTTTTATTAAAACAAATAAAACCTTTCCTCCCTGAAATATATATTCATTGTACATACTATTTTAGTCTAGGTGAGGCTAAGAAAAACTTAGCATACTTTAAAGCTAATTAAATTTTAGACAGAATAAAAAATAATTTTCCTAAAGAAAAGAAAACTTCTCTAAGAGAGCAATAAAATCAATTTTTAAAAAGGAAAGCTTTTAAGACGTATATTCTTTTCTTTTTCACTTTTTGTCTTAGACCTATCAAAAAGAGCTAGGGGGACCATTTAAGAATATGCTTAATTTAAATCTTTTCTCTACAAGGCCATCACTGTTTCATCACTGTAGTTACTGCTATATTAATCCAAATTATTTTAAATTATATGCTGTATAAAATGGTTAAAACTGATTCACTCCCATCCTATCAATTCTTTTTTCCTTAAATATGTATGTATTTATTTATTTTTAAGATTTTATTTATTTAGGGACACCTGGGTGGCTCAGTTGGCTCATAAGCAGCTGCCTTCAGCTCATGTCATGATCCCAGCATCCTGGGATGGAGTTCCACATCGGGCTCCTTGCTCAGCAGGGAGCCTGTTTCTCCCTCTGCCTCTGCCTACCACTCTGTCTGCCTGTGCTCGCTCTCTCTAACAAATAAATAAATAAAATCTTTAAAAAAAAAAGATTTTATTTATTTATTTGACAGAGATAGAGAACACAAGCAGGGGAAGCGGCAGGCAGAGGGTGAGGGAGACACAGATTCCCTATTGAGCAGGGAACCTGAGGCAGGGCTTGATCCCAGGATCCTGGGATCATGACCTGAGCTGAGAGCCGACACTTAACTAACTGAACTACCCAGGTGCCCCAAGATTTATTTATTTGAGATTAAGAAAGGGGGAGAGAGAGAGAGAGAGAGCGCAAGTGCCCATGCATGAGCAGGGGAAGGTGCAGAAGGAGAGGGAGAATCTCAAGGAGAGGGAGAATCTCAAGTAGACTCCCTGCTGAGCTCAGGCTGGATCTCACCACCCATGAGATCACGGCCCCAGACGGAACCAAGACTGGGACACTCAACCAATTCAGCCATCCAGGCGCCCCTAGATTATCTTATTTTATTTACCAGAGAGAGAGCACAAGCAGGGGGGAGCAGCAGGAAGAGGGAGAAGCAGGCTCCCCTCTGAGCAGGGAGCCTGATGCAGAACTCGATTCCAGGACCCTGGAATCATGACCTGAGCAGAGGGCAGACACTTAACCAACTGAGCCACCCAGTCTTGTCGTCCCTCTATCAATGCTTCTTTGAGTATTCCAGACTACTATGATTCTCCTCTCATCTTTTAGTGCTACAGCATTCATTTATAATTTGGTTATATATTGTCTTAAATATGTTATAATCACAACTTTATAGTTACAGTATACACAGGGAACTATGGGTTATAAGTAAATTTAGGAAAAACATCATCTTTTAAAATTTAAGCTCTGAAAAGACATCTCAATGTGTGTGTGTTTGTGTATATCCTCCAATACTGAGCAAATATTAGCATCATTTAAAATAAAATGACATGAGGCTCTTAAAAATCAACATAAAAAAACAACATAAGCTTTATTCACTTTTCTATCCAATGAAAGTAAACCATCCATAGACATGCTTAAAAAATGTGTTCCTGGGGTGCCTGACTGGTAGCTGGTGTAGTACACATAACTCCTGATCTTGGGGTTTTGAGTTCATGCTGGGCCTAGAGCTTACTTTAAAAAAGAAAGCAAGGGGCGCCTGGGTGGCTCAGTGGGTTAAAGCCTCTGCCTTTGGCTCAGGTCATGATCTCAGGGTCCTGGGATCGAGCCCCGCATCGGGCTCTCTGCTTGGCAGGGAGCCTGCTTCCTCCTCCTCTCTCTCTACCTGCCTCTCTGCCTACTTGTAATCTCTGTCTGTCCAAAAAAAAAAAAAAAAAAAATCTTAAAAAAAATAATAAAAATAAAAAAGAAAGCAAATAAAACCCCCTCAAAATGTGTTGCTGACAAGATTCAAATATTTTTGTAAGTCTTCACCAAAACAGACCAAGGTAAATTCCTTACCTAATTAATATTCTCTGGAAAACATAACTAGATAAAATGATATAAAAGCTATGTATCTGGTTACATGTTATTTTTGGTTTAGCACGCCAGAGGCAGACAAGAAGGAAGGAAGGGTGAGAGGGAGTGGGGAGGGAGGGAGAGAGAAAGAGGAAGTGAATGAGGGGGGGGAGAAAGGGAAGGAGAGAATATGAATAAATGAGGATAGTTACTAATTTATAAAGTGTTAAGCAGCAGAACCTATAGGAGAAATTCACATTGCATTCAGTATTTCACATAAAAACAATTTACTGGATACTAGATATAAGTAGTTTTTTGATCTCCAAGAAAGGTATTACCTCAGTTATCAATTATGAAACTCATTTTCAATAAGAAACCATTACTAGCCTTTGATATTTTAAAACTGAAGTCTACTTTGAGTGGACTGAAATCTATCAAACTTAAGACTAATGAATTTAATATAATTTTTGAAATCCACCAAACTAAAGACCTTTAATGGGTCCACAAAGCCTTCAAGGTAAGAAAGCTTAAGAGACCTAATCTAAGCAGAAAAGCAGCATTTTTCTTTGTAACAATAGCTCATAAATCAAACTTCTATTATCACTGGGTTTTTGTTGTTCTTTTTTTTCAATCACTCCATTTTTCTATTTGTATTTTCAGCTAGATGATAAAGTAATTGTGGGTAAAGTATGACATCCACAACAAAGACTAGCAATTTTCAGTTTAATTTAATCACTGAATTTAATCACTGACTTAATTACTTATTAAATATTTGCCAGATGAATAATTAAACAAGAGCCTTTATCACACCTATACCTGTCATCTGTAAGAACTCTTTTATACTAATAAGAACTTTCTGAGAGACAGAGAGGGCACTTGAACCGTGCAGGGCCCAGTCTCATGACCAAGATCACAACCTGAGAAACCAAGAGTTGGACGCATAACTGACTGCCCCACCCAAGCACCACACTAATGAGAACTTCTGACATTTTTCTTATGCATCAGTTCTTTATTATGCACTCAATGAACCAATAACCAATCCTTAAATATTGTATTTCAGGATATGTGAACTACTAAAGATGATTTACCTTTGAGCTTCTCCCACATGAGCACATACAACTCCAAAGAGCTTGACTGCAGAGCTAATAACTGATAGTACTGGAGGTAAGGGCTTAGGCACTGAATCTCCCTCTACATCTTTCTCATAAATAGAATAAGGGTCATACTCCAAGCTGCCACAAGCAATACCATTACCAAGCAGGAGCTAAAATAAAACAAATCAAATACATAAAGGTATTAAAATGACTGTTCACAAAATGAGTCAACCTAAGAGTTTACTGAAAAATTACTATACCTGCTCTTCAATAAATCTATGGTCAGTCTCTTGTAGCAAAGGACTTAATATCACAAGATCATCCTGATGACAGAGGGGTGGAAGTAAAAATGCAGATGCTGCCACCTGTATATCAGAGGTAGCCAAGTCAGCAGCCAGCTCTTTGAGGAGAGCACAAAGGTTTCCTGTTGAGTTACAGAAAACAGCAATTAGCAATTTACTAAAAGCAGTTAATTGGTTAGAGTACAGGGTTAAAAAAATCCAGGCAGAACTTTAAACATCAGCTAACTTTGATCTATTACAGCCAAAGATTATATTTCATCCTTAAAAAATATGCTACAAACAAATGGCTCAACTGGTGTTACTGGTCACAAGACTAAGAATAGATACTGTAAAGACATCTCAAAATATGTGTGTGCATATACTTTATGATAATGAATAAATACTACCATCATTTTAAATAAAATGACACAAAGGACAAAAACAGAATTAAAAGAAAGACAAATACAAAAGCAGATAAATTATATTTATTTAAAAACCCACAGCCTAGGGTGCCTGGGTGGCTCAGTGGGTTAAGCCTCTGCCTTCAGCTCAGGTCATGATCTCAGGGTCCTGGGATCGAGCCCCGCATCGGGCTCTCTGCTCAGCAGCGAGCCTGCTTCCCCCTCTCTCTCTGCCTGCCTCTCTGCCTACTTGTGATCTCTGTCAAATAAATAAATAAATTTATAAAAAAAAAAAAAAAAACAAAAAAAAAACCCCACAGCCTAAAAAATTTTTACAAACATTTGACGTTTTTTATTTTTATTTATTTAAAAAAAAGATTTTATTTATTTATTTGACAGAGAAAGAGACAGTGAGAGAGGGAACACAAGCAGGGAGTGTGGGAGAGGGAGAGGCAGGCTTCCTACTGAGCAGGGAGCCTGATGTGGGGTTTGATCCCAGGATGCTCGGATCATGACCTGAGCCGAAGGCAGATGCTTAACGACTGAGCCAGCCAGGTGCCCAGGACATGTTTTCTATTACGGAAAATTTCAAACATATACACAAGAAGATATAACTCCGTGTCACTTCAGCATACGACTGTCATGCAGCTTGACCTGTTGGATCAATTCTCTTTCACTATACTTCCATCCACTAGCTCACCACCTCCCATATTATTTTGAAGTAAACCCTAGAGGTCATATCATTTCATCTCTACGTATTTCCTTGTGTATCACTGAAAGCTAAGGACATTTTAAACAATTCTAATATCATGTTTTAAAAAACACTAAACATCAAACACCCATTCAGCGTTCAAATTTTCAATTGTGTCATAAATAATTGTTTTTGTTTGAATCAAGATCTAAGTAAAGTCTATGTGTTGTAACTAGTAGATATATTTTAAGTCTCATTCAAGTTCTTCCCTGGGTAGCTTAGTCAGTTAAGCATAAAAAAGTCTGCATCTGCTAGACAACCATAAAAAAAAAGTCATTTACATTCTTAAAAATAGGTCCCACGTAACAAAAGCAATTTCTTCTTCTGTCTTATAAACTTACTTTTTGACAATTCACTGTACCAACCAATATCATCAGAACTGTAAATTTCTGTTTTGTTATTTAGCCATATTTTGAATTAATGAGATATATAACTTTAAAGACTACTATTTCATTTAGTGTTAAAAGATTTAGAAATTACTACAGGTTATTATTGTATGATGAGGCATTACTTTAAATGTCAGTTCATATTTTAATGGTAAAGTTCTGTTATGCCCCCTACATATAAATCTATTAAAACAGAATGCCATTAAAAAAACTAAAAGTCTTTAAGGAAAAAAATCCTTAATTTTATTTCTATAGTTTTAAAGATGGAAAAATGATAGCCACAAAATGGCCAATTATTATTTTTGGTTGAAACATAAAACTATTAATACCTCCATATTTTCACTTTTCTATGAACCAATTTTTCTTTAAGTAATGTTAGATAAATAGATACACTTGAAAAAAATAAAGAGGGTCAATGTAGATTCTATTTTTCAAGAAATTTATAGTAATTCCTGACTTTGTCTCCCAGTGAACACTCTGGAACTGATTTAAAATCTATACACTTTATATTCATTATTCCTTTAGGACTTCTGACCGCATTCCCAAACTCCAATTCTGAGAAAAAAGTATATGACTTTGTTTTTTTTCTTTAAATCTTTTAAGGGCAGACTTACATTATCATTTATTAGAAGATACACTGAGGATCTTAAGTTGAAATTCTGGTATTCTTAGATGTCTAATGAAGACATGAAAAAGAAATCTACTTTTTAAATTTAAATTTTGAAAATAAACTCCAAAATATGGTAAAATTGATATAAAGGGAATTGTTTTTGCCAGAACCTGATAGCTATCAGAGGTAAAGAACACAGAAATCATCTCTAGGGCTTTTTTATATGGCAGGTAGCTCTTATATACTAAGAGATAATACATAGTGACAAGGACCTATCACTAAACTTTTACTATTTGTTAAGTCTCTTGTATGTTATCTGTAAATAGGTATGCACCACAGCATGAAGCAGATCTATAACCCTGATTCCACTATTTACTGCATATATGTTCTTGAGTTGTTTTTTGTAACTTCTCTATGCCTTTATCTGTCAAATAAGGAAAATGTAACTAACTTACTCTACTATCCTAAAATAAACGAGATTATAATATATACAATTTCTACCACAGTGCCTAGCATACAGAAATGATTCTTGATACAATACCCATTTTTTTCCCAGTTCTTCTTATACTAAATGATTACTTTGTAATAAATATTTTGCTAGGTACATTTGTGAACCAGGAAGAAAGGCAGTGGGAACAATATTACTCACATAATAATAAAAGTCAAAATAGAAGTTACAGGTTAATATTTTGAACTACTGTATTTATTACACTACATTTGTCTGCAGAATAGATACAAGCCAATGAATGTGTTTTTACAAGGAGCAGATTTGAAGTAATAATCAACTTAATATGTTTGGCTAAAAACTATTAAGACTAAAAAAATATGAAGTTCCCAATGGAGACCATTTACAACTTTTACCTCTTAAAACAAGCATCTTAGGTAATTCAGCAGTAGCAATATATTTTCTTAAAACTGTGTTTTAAATTTACAAGAAAGTTTTTAGGACTAATTTTAAAACAGGGACAAGTTTATTTTACCAATCACAGTATACCAGTAATCTAAGGTCATATTTAAACCCAATAAACACAAAACCTACTCTCTAAACTTTACAAAATCAATTATACTTTGGTAGTTCAGTATTAAACTTCTGTTTGGGCACAGCGAAGAATGGAACAAAATGTGTGCATTAGATCATATAAAATCAATTATACCTTGGTAGTTCAGTATTAAACGTCTGTTTGGGCACAGCGAAGAATGGAACAAAATTTGTGCATTAGATCATCAATGTAGAAGGAAACCAGAAATGGTAAATTTGTCTAACAAACTTACATTATATATTCTGTACCAAACCCTAGAGTAGAATCAAGACTAATCTTTGCAACTCATTCCCTTCCACATGGTGGAACTCTAGGGACTTTTTTCCCCGGAGGAGAAAAGAAAGCAAGACGTTAAAAAGCAGGTTTTTAAAAAATCTACTTTATTTACTGTATAATGGTGAATATAATAGTTAAGACTGAACTCACTAAACCTCCTAGAAATAAGGTACTAATAAACATCATATCATTCAATCATTCATCTGGGTTATTACTTTCTAGGCACTGTCCTAGCCACAAACAGTAAAACATTTTGGTATAAAGCACATACCTTCATAGGTTTCAGGAGGTAAGAAAATCAGTAATTCATAAAGCCTTTGTTTATAAACTACTGATGGTGTTTTCAAAGTGCTTCCATATGTTCTTAGCACTGAAGAAAGCCTTAAAACAAAAGAAAAGGTATATCTTAAATGTGTAAGTTATATAACATAGAAATACTGAATAGGTTGACATATAAAACAGCTATACGTATTATTAGTAAACATTAGTGCTTTTATGTTTCCTTTTTTCCTTTAAAAAAATAACGTGTGATGATAAGTTATGAGAATTGTTATAAAGTGTTACACATGGAAATTATTCTACCATGTTTTCTATCACACTTTATACAACAGGAAAAAAAAAATGTAGGTACAATCCAAGTTTTTCTTTGAAATTTGATCAGGAATACCATCACCAAATAGGAAAAAAAGCATCAAAATATGCAAAGATCATAAAACAAATTCTCTCTTATTTTTAGTTTTTTAAAATATTTTATTTATTCATTTGACAGAGAGAGAGAGCATGAGCAGGGGGAGAAGCAGAGGGAGAAGCATGAGCAGGGGGAGGGGCAGAGGGAGAAGCAGACTCCCCACTGAGCAGTGGAGCCTCACGTGGGACTCGATCCCAGGATCCTAAGATCATGGCCCGAGCTGAGGGCATATGCCCAACTGACTGAGCTACCTAGGCACCCCAGATTCTTTTTTAATAAAGCACAAGCCAAGCCAGTGTTTCCCTAAAAGTTTCAATCACAAAATCTCTTATTTCTTTCACTTTCATGTACTATTTTAAAAATTTTTTGAAGATTTTATTTATTTATTTGACAGAGAGAGATCATAAGTAGGCAGAGAAGCAGGCAGAGAGAGAGAGGAGGAAGTAGGCTCCTTGCTGAGCAGAGAACCCGATGTGGGGCTCGATCCCAGGACCCTGGGATCATGACCTGAGCCGAAGGCAGAGGCTTTAACCCACTGAGCCATCCAGGCGCCCCTATGTACTTTTTAATCTTCTGTTCATTTCCACTACAGGTATTAAGGCATCATTTTACTGATGTTCACTCTTCTAAAAAATATTTATTAATGGATTACTGCTCTTGCAAGGTACCATGTTATCAAATGGAGTGTGGTCTCCATCTACTTAGCAACACCAAAATACAACGGAATTACTTTTAGTGTGCCACTGGAATAAATCCACTAAATTGTCACAGCATGAGGTTTCCGGGTACTCTAAGAATTCTGGCAATGTTTATTCATTTGTATTTTTCTGGAAAACTGATACCTACTATTTCTAGTTTCTAGAAGAAATGAGTTAATTTCTGAGTTGTCACTGTATTTTTAAAAAGTTGGTATCAGTTTATATCATTCAGTACAGTTAAGAACATAAAAAAAAACTTATAAAACCTAGGTAGAATTTTTTAGTTATGAAGCTAAGAATAAATCCACTACATTTTTTTTTATTTCTCTAAAACCAGATAAAAAAATTACAGATGGCATATAGAAACAATTTCAATTATATTACCAAGAAGTTAAGAAATTATGAGCTCTATTTTTAAAAATTCCACATTTACCTCGTTTAGTATATGTGCTGCCGAAGCGAGCACATCCACATTTACCTCGTTTAAATACAACAGAATTTAGTTCAGAGGGGTATGTGTGCATGTATTTTTTTTCTTACAGAAAGTAAGATGAATAAAACACAATAAGAATTTACAAAAGCACTGCCAGTGGTTTCTGCTTTTATCAGGAGGGTGCAGAGTCCTTGGAGGGCCTTCAGCTATAAATCCACTTGGATCCTAGATAAAAGATAATCTACATTGCTAGGCTTGCAGAAAGGGACTTTTCCAAGGCTACACCTCCAGGTTCCTCCAACAAACATAAAAAGCATGAAACAAAATATGAGCTAAATTCAGGGCAGGAACACAAACAGCAATACCAACACAAGAATCTGTATTGGGTTTATGTTCATGGGAAGGTAAGGGTAGATAAAACAAAAATCTCTTGAGGGGGTTCCCAAGACCTGGCAGATCCCAAGTCCTGGAAGAGGCAAAGGCATATCAGATTAAACCCAGCTGAAAAGAGAATTAGTGAACTGAAAAAGAGAGCTGAAGAAATTACTTAGAATGCAGCAGAGAAATAAAAGGAGGAAAAAATATTAGAAAAATGAGGAGATATGAAAGACAAAATGAAAAGATTCAAAATTTATCTGGAACCCCAAAAGAAAAGTTAAAAAGAATCCAAAATGACAATATTTGAAGAGAAAACAGCCACTTTTTCAGAACTGCTAAAAGGCACAAACCAGCAAAATACAGAACAGGTTGGATAAAGAAATCCACAAATTACCAGTTTAAAGCAGAGACTGTTAAATTCAGTTTAAAAACACAATTATATGCAGTTTACGAGACAAACCTAAAAACACAGTGCCAAGAAAAAAGACATACCACACATATTAATAACCCATAAATTAGACTTTCATCAAGAAGTATTACTAAGGATAAAGAGATTATCTGTATATTGTATAATGATAAAAGATTCAATTCATTAGAAGGATATAATTCTATGTACTCAATTAATTAGTCTCAAAATATGAAAAAGCAAAAATTAACAGAACTATAGAAAAAAATTATAAACCTACCATCACAGTGGAAGAGTTGAACACTTCACTCTTAATTACTGATAGCTCAAGTAGATAAAAAATTAGTGAAGAAAGACAGAACATAGAACTTTTAACAAAGTATATTTGTTATAAGCAAGTCTGGACAAATTTAAAAGGACAGGGAACAGGGGTTCCTGGCTGGCTCAGCTGGTAGAGCATGCAATTCTTTATCTTGGAGTTGTGAGTTTGAACCCTATGCTAGGTACAGAGACTGCTTAAATAAATAAGTTTTAAAAAAATGAAAATAAAAGTACAGGTTATATACAAATTATATTCATTAAATATAATTATGCAGTTGTTAAAAATCACAAACAAAAGTATAAACTAAAAACTATTCTATACATGTAGGAATTTGTAAACATACTTCTAAATAACTCAAAGAAATTATAATGAAATTTAAAATACTTAAGACTGAAAAAATGAAAACGAGTATCATTACTTTAAGGATTCAATAACTAGGGGTGCCTGGGTGGCTCAGTGGGTTAAAGTCTCTGCCTTTGCCTCAAATCATAATCTCAGGGTCCTGGGATCGAGGCCCACATCGGGCTCTATGCTCAGCAGGGAGCCTGCTTTCCCCTCTCTCTCTGCCTGCCTCTCTGACTACTTGTGATCTCTGTGTCAAATAAATAAGTAAAATCTTAAAAAAAAAAAAAAAAAAGGATTCAATAACTGAAACCTTAGTAGGAAATTTATAGCCATACCCTCTATTAGGAGAATTAAGAGAAATACAATGAGCTCAGCATTAAGCATTAAGGGGTTAGAAAAAGATAAGTATTTAAGAGAGCAGAAAGGAATAATAAATAATTAAAAAAACTCAATATAAACTAAGTCATTAAGTCATTAAGAACTAGAACTAAGAACTAAGTCATTCTTTGTATAGATGAATAAAATAGATAACACTACTCAAGAGATGGATCAGGAAAAACAAAACAGAAGGCATAGTGAAAACTCAATGGGAAGGGAGAAGGGGACATGACAGATATAGGCAGAGATTAAGAAGGTAAGAGAATATTATGAAGAACTTTATGCCAAAAAATTTAAGATAAAGATACATTGTGAAAAATCATTAGGAAAAAATCTAATTAATAAACAAGCAAAAAAACCGCCTAAACCAGACCCTGAATAGTCAGAACAATCAAGGAAATGTAATATGTACTTTAAAAAAAAAAATTTCTCACAACAAAAATATCAGGCCCAGTCTATTTTTCAGACCTCTGAAAAAGTTTTTTTTTAAGATTTTATTTGTTTATTTGAGAAAGAGAGAGAGCATGACCAGGGGTTGGGGGGGAAGGAGCCCCCACAGTGAGCAGGGAGCCTGATGTAAGGCTCCATCCCAGGACCTTGAGATCATGACCTGAGTTGAAGGCAGATGCTTAACTAACTGAGCCACCCAGGTGTGCCTGAAAAAATATTTTTTTTAAACCAAAAAAGGATTGATAAATTTGACACTTAAGAATGTCAGTTTGTTCAAAACTTTTTTATATAAAAATAGGTAAAGAAATGCATGAACAGGGAAATCCTAAAAGGGGAAATAATGAGAACTAATAAATTTATAAAATGACAAATAATCAGGAATCAGTATATAAATTAAAATCATGATGAGACACCAATTTATACCTAGTGGATGGGCCAGAAATGATATCTGAGTGTTAGTGAAGAAGTGGATCAAAGGGCACTCATATATACTATTGACAGAAATATACAAAAGTTTTGGAAAATATACATATTTGGTTATATAATATATAATAAAAATATATATTTGGATATTTCAGTGACAGAAGTAGGTGAGTTGCTATATACACACCCAATTAAATACTACATAGCAACCAAAACAAATGAACAAATTTACTCATACAAGAAGTTTACAAATAATGATGAATAAAAAAGTAAGTCTCAGAAACAATATACCATATACCTGACCAAAAACAAGTGAAACTATATAATGTACTCTTTAGGAAAACATATATATGTGATGCACTTTTTAAAAATGCAAGGGAGGGACACCTGGGTGGCTCAGTTGGTTAAGCAGCTGCCTTCGGCTCAGGTCATGATCCCAGCGTCCTGGGATCGAGTCCCACATCGGGCTCCTTGCTCAGCGGGCAGCCTGCTTCTCCCTCTGCCTCTGCCTGCTACTCTGTCTGCCTGTGCTCACTCTCTCTCTCTCTAACAAATAAATAAAAATTTTTTAAAAAATGCAAGGGAATGATAAAAATCAGGAGAGTGACCACCTTTAGAATAAAGTGGAAAGAGTGGTATTAGACAGGAACTCACAGATAACGTCAATAGTATTGTTAATGTTCTAGTTAAGGATAGCTAAATCTGGCCCATTGTATGTTCTTGTAAATCAAGTTTTACTGGAACATAGCCACATTCACTCATTTACAGATTATTTATGACTGCTTTTGAGCTACAACAGAGCTGAGTAGATATAATAGAGACTGTATGGCCTGCAAAGTCTATGATGTATACAATCTGGTCCTTTACAGCAAACATTTGCTAACCCCTACTCTAGTTGTGTTGGATGCACAGGTGTTCATTTTATTATACTATATAAGCTGTATCTTTGATTTATTTTTCTGGAATACACTAAGTTTTATATAATTACCTTTTAAAAACTATACATTAATTTGGAAATTATAAATGCTCATGACATATATTAGTATTTTCTCTGTTTTCTTAGCATATAAGTCAAATTTATGAAATATAGAAACAAGAAAAAACTAAAATTGTTAACAAGCATCTGGTTCTTATGAACACAGAATAACACTAACAAAACAATAAGACGCATATCTGAAAAGATTAAGAGGCTTAATATTTAATTTCTTGGTTAAATCTAACCGTTTGGAAGATACAATAACCACCAAGTAATTTTCCTTCCTCTTTAATAGGCATTTTTTCCAAGTTCCCCGCCTAAAAAAAAAAATCATATAACTAAATGTTTGCCTCCGACTGCAATAGGAAAATCATTCACCAACCACAGAAACTTGGCCTTATTAATGTATTAAGAAGATATTACATGATTAGAGGATAAGTGATTTCTATTAAAATTTTTTTTTATCAAATCTAAACATAAGATCCTTACTGAATTAGCAAATCCACAGCACAAGGAAGTGGTGGAAGAAGACGCTGAATTACTTCCTCGGTAAGGAGATCACCACAGTGGGAAACAAAACTCTTGATAGCTGAAAAATAGAACAGACTTTTACTTCGCAGAAATGAACCACGAAAAAAGCACTCATTAATGGTACAGCATTTGCATTTTTATTAGAGGAATAAAGAAATGTGCTAAAAACAAACAAAAAATCTTGAAACTCTAGCATAAAAAGGCGGCTAATGTGTTTTACATCTAATCAAGGTAAAAAAACAGTTTCTAGAATCACTAAAAGAGACCAATAACCAAGTTAACAAAATGCTGCTTTTCTGGGGTTTTACTCAACCCCTGAGCTCAGAAGTAGAAGAATAAATTAGCTTAGAACCTCAAGTCTGCCAGTTCTACACTAATTCTATAGAACCATGATGACATTTTGCCAGCATTGTCAGTTCTTACAGATGTTACCTGAAACACATAATTTTTTATAAGGACTTATTTCATATGTAAAATAAAATGAGTATTTTAAAATTAGACTGAGTTTCAAGATTAATTTCAAAATTGTTTTATTTTTTTAAGAGTAAAAATGCCATGAATAAACAAATAAAACTAAAATCAATGTTTTCATGTCTTTCCAGAACTACCACTTTCTTAGGTCAAATATTCACGGTAGATACTATTTTTTAATGGTTAATATATTATATAAGGGTATAACTTTCATATATAAAAAACTAAATGGAAACTATACTTAATTAATGCTGATTAAATCCAAGTCTAATATTTCTTGGATGCCTGCTTAAGACAAAACAATCTTGGGGGGGAGGAGTCAAGATGGGGGAAAAGTAGCAGGCTGAGACGACATCAGACAGCAGGAGATCAGCTAGATAGCCTATCAAACCATTCCGAACACCTATGAATCCAATAGGAGATCAAAGAGAAGAAAAACAACAATTCTAGAAACAGAAAATCGACCACTTTCTAAAAGATAGGACCAGCGGAGAAGTGAATCCAACGCGACGGGAAGATAGACCCCAGGGGGAGGGGCCGGCTCCCGGCAAGTGGCGGAGCACAAAATCAGGACTTTTAAAAGTCTGCTCCACGGAGGGACATCGCTCCAGAGGCTAAACTGGGGTGAAGACCTCACGGGGACAATGTGGACTCAGGTCCCGCGGGGTCACAGAAGGATCGGGGGTGTCTGAGTGTCACAGAGCTCACAGGTATTAGAGCGGGGAAGCCGGCTGCGGAGACAGAGCCGAGGTTTCCTAGTGGTCTGTGACACGGACCGGTGCTCTGTTCGAGGGGTCCCCACAAGATCCGGGGAGACTCCGACCTGGGAGAGCTCAGGGATCTACAGGGTTCGGAGACTCCAGGTGGGACTCTGCCAGAGACAGAGACGCTTGGTCACAGGCTGGGTGAGCTCGGAGCACTCCCTGAAGCCAGTGAGACGGGACTGCTTACGCATGATTTTCTCTGAGCGCCCTCTCCGAGCACGGCTGGAGGCTGGGGAGACGGGAGTGATTAAACGCTTTTCTATGAAGGCGCACTGAAGATTGGGGCCCCTAGCTCTCGGCTCCTCTGAACTGGAGATTGGGAGGCCGCCATTGTCATTACTGTCCTCCGGAACTCTACAGAAAGCGTTCAGGGAACAAAAGCTCCTGAAAGCAAACCTGAGAGGATTACTTAGCCCGGCCCCTGGTAAGGGCAGTGCAATTCCACCTGGGGCAGAGACACTTGAGAATCACTACAACAGGCCCCTCCCCCAGAAGATCAAAGAAATCTAGCCAAGACCAAGTTCACTTAACAAGGAGAACAGCGGATTCTTATCTGGACAAAATGACAAGGCGGAAAAACTCACCGCAAAAAAAAGAACAGGAGGCAGGACCGAAGGCTAGGGACCTAATCAATACAGACATTGGTAGTATGTCAGATCTGGAATTCAGGATGACGATTCTCAAGGTTCTAGCCGGGCTCGAAAAAGGCATGGAAGATATTAGAGAAACCCTGTCAGGAGAAATAAAAGCCCTTTCTGGAGAAATAAAAGAACTAAAGTCTAATCAAGTTGAAATTAAAAAATCTATTAATGAGGTGCAATCAAAAATGGAGGTGCTTACTGCTAGGATAAATGAGGCAGAAGAAAGAATTAGTGATATAGAAGACCAAATGACAGAGAATAAAGAAGCTGAGCAAAAGAGAGACAAACAACTACTGGACCACGAGGGGAGAATTCGAGAGATAAGTGATGCCATAAGACGAAACAACATTAGAATAATTGGGATTCCAGAAGAAGAAGAAAGAGAAATAGGAGCAGAAGGTATACTGGAGAGGATTATTGTAGAGAATTTCCCTAATATAGCAAGGGGAACAAGCATCAAAATCCAGGAGG